>JALDNG010000236.1:60000-137500 GCA_024349245.1 Neodontobutis hainanensis | reverse complement strand
TACAAGGTTAATCTGACACAAGAATAAGACTATACACAAGTCTAATTTAAAAAATACTATGCTTAATAAAGTAAAATGTAAAAATGAAAGTCAAATATTGTGCTTTAAAAATTACAGAATATGCTGTCAAAAATGAAAAATAATAATTCAAATAAATTCTGGAGTATTCTTATTGAATCTAATGTAAAGTATTCTCTATTAAATGAATCTTCTTCACTTCCAGGTTTATCCACTCCTCATCTCCTACCTCCTCGTCTCCTAAACCTCACGATGCCTCCTCAGCTGCCGTCCCAGAACCAGAGCAGGCCCCGCGTGTTACAGGGCGATGTGAGCGCGCTCAGTCAGTCCGTACGGGAGTTTTTGGAGGTGAACGTGACCCTTTGCCAACCGGACTCCATCCACATCTGCGACGGCTCCGAGGAAGAGAACAGGACCATCCTGGCTCAGCTCCAGGAGCAAGGGCTCATCAAGAAACTCAACAAATACGAAAACTGGTCAGTGTTTCAGTCTTCAGCACGAGAAAGGACTTTATTAGTAACACAGTAGGTCTTAGACGGGTTTTGTATTTTCCTTTGGTCTAGTCCTGGATTTGCTTCTTTTGGTTTATCGTTGCACAGTCCTAGGATTAGTCAGGGTTAAGTCTTGGACCTGATGTAGTCTGAGTTAAGTCCAGGGTAAGTCTTTTCTTCTTAGACTCATGTAGTTGTTCAGGTTTTGGTCCTGTCATAATAAACACATCTTATTCAATCAAATGTCCATAAATCCCTCACACACACAATGCACTGCTTTGGCTCTAGCATTGGTCAAAAATAAGAACAAGGGACAGGGGGCTTAATATCGGGACGTATGGTGACCCTGAGCAAAGAACAACAAATGGGGCAAGTTATTAAAAGCGCTAAAACACAGTTACTGTATATCTTATCCGACACTTCGTTATCTTTTAATGATTTTTAAGAATATGAAATCAATAACAAATCGATGTGGCTCATGGTTGTAACAAACAGTGAAGTGACATTTGTAAAAAAAAACTGTGAAAGGATAAATTTACAGGAGGTTATGTGAAGCATAGTTGGCACTGTTGTAGCTTGGATCTCGTTATGCGTCGATCAAAAGAACAGCTGACAGTCATATTCAGTATGTTAGTTAAGGATAAAGCAGGAGATGGTTAATGGTGTTCATTAAAGCATCCGTCTGTTCAGTCCAGTCTTACCCATATGTTCTGTGCATTTCTTTTTGCCACGTTGCAGTTGGTTGGCGCGCACCGACCCCAGAGACGTGGCCCGTGTAGAAAGTAAAACGGTGATCGTGACTCGGGAGCAGCGGGACACCGTGCCCTCTCCGCTGGGGGCAGGGGTCAGTCAGCTCGGACGATGGATGTCGCCGGAAGAGTTCGACAAAGCCATGGGACAGAGGTTCCCCGGCTGCATGAAAGGTACGTTAACGGGACAAGTTTATATTGGCTTTAACTCCAAACTTATGTCGATTGAAAATATGTTGTAGTTTGCTTAAAGGCTGTGTTTCCAAAATGTGTCAAATTAAACTCTTTATAAATGATTATATAAAAGGGTGTATAGTTTTAAATATGTTTATGATGAGAATTTTAAAAGTAAAAGTGAAATGAAAATACAGACACCTCCTGTCTATCTCCTCATGGCGCCTTTAACTTCCTTATAGACATTCATATGTAGCAGCAGGATCTTAATAAATCTAAAATAAGGACTGGGGCTTGAATTGTCTCAGGTTAGAGCACACTGAAGTTAAGGCTACTTCAACAGGACAATGTGATCATCTTTAAAACTGTCTTTGTCTCTTCTTCAGGGCGTACGATGTATGTGATCGCCTTCAGCATGGGTCCGGTGGGCTCTCCTCTGTCGAAGATCGGAGTGGAGCTGACGGACTCGCCCTACGTCGTGGCCAGTATGAGGGTCATGACCCGGATGGGGAAGACCGTCCTGTCCGCTCTGGGAAACGGAGAGTTCGTCCGCTGCCTGCACTCGGTCGGGTGTCCTCTGCCGATTAAAAGTAAGATCGGATACTGTTCGCTGTTTAGGAGTAAATCAGAACTAAACCGGGACAAAACCTAGACTAACCCAAGAAGCAAAGTCCTAAACCAAATATAAACACAAATATAAACTAAATTAAAATAGGACCAAATCAGAGCTAAACTGGCAGAAAAGGAAGAAAAAAAAAGATTTAAGAACAAAACAAGGATAGATCCCGATTAACTAATGAGACAAAACCTAATTTATACTAGGACTTAAGAAGAAGTACCAGGTCCAAACCAAGAGAAGAAAACAGTACAAAACCTGGAGCAGGACTTGGATTTAATTCAGGAATAAAACAGGCCTAAACTGTGACTAAATACAAATATAATCAATCCAGATCAGGACCAAATCCAGGTCAACATGGGACTAAACAAGGACACAATATTATAAACATGACCATAACTTTTTCAAAACTTTGACGATCCAATAAAAAATCGATCATTTTTATGAAGACTCTATGGACACTAAAACCTCTAACCAAAGTCAAACTCCTTAGTTAAACCTTAATTTCTTACAATCTTTAATAAAAACCCTGCTTTAGACTCTATCAACTGTTTGTGTTTCAGAGCCGCTGGTGAACAACTGGCCATGTAACCCTGAGCTGACTCTGATCGGTCACATCCCGGACCAGAGGCAGATCGTCTCGTTCGGCAGTGGCTACGGAGGAAACTCTCTGCTCGGGAAGAAGTGCTTCGCTCTGCGCATCGCCTCACGCATCGCCAAAGAAGAGGGCTGGCTCGCTGAACACATGCTGGTGAGAAAAAACTCTGGATGTTCCAGTCAAGATCTGAGTTTCTAATGCATCCAGTCTTTGCTTCAGAACTGATGTGGATATGGTTCTTGTTTTCAGATCCTGGGTGTCACAAACCCAGCTGGAGAGAAGAAGTACATGGCGGCGGCCTTCCCCAGCGCCTGTGGGAAAACAAACCTGGCCATGCTGTGTCCCACTCTGCCCGGCTGGAAGGTGGAGTGTGTGGGGGACGACATCGCCTGGATGAAGTTCGACGACCAAGGTTAGACCCTCAGACATGTCTTAGATCAAAATTGTGTTTCCTTCAGACAACAAATAGGCTACGAGGCTTTTGACCAAATTGAAACTGAGAAACTTTATTTCAGTGGCATTGTAATAAATGTCATAAAATTAAAAGAAATATACCACTTCTGTACGACCAGTCTCAGAGAAAAAACTGTGGTTTCATGAAATTACATGGGACCTTTTTTATTAGTTATGTTTTACCATCTTTTGTACCAGACTGTAAACATAATTTTTACACTTGTTTCTTCTTATATTTCCGTTTTTAGAGCCAGTCCTCTTACTTGAGGACTGTTTAAGGGGTTCTATGAGAGAGGCT
Organism: Neodontobutis hainanensis; assembly: GCA_024349245.1. Taxonomy (NCBI): domain Eukaryota; kingdom Metazoa; phylum Chordata; class Actinopteri; order Gobiiformes; family Odontobutidae; genus Neodontobutis; species Neodontobutis hainanensis. The sequence goes on along the minus strand of JALDNG010000236.1, from coordinate 134,103 downwards.
TGTTCATTTTTTCTGTTTAATTTGAATAAATAGGCTGGTTTTATAGTGCAGCTATAATAAACATTTGGCACATCTTCAAAATAGGTTTTGGTCCACAGATAAAAAAGACTAAATGGTCTTAGAATCTTTCCTCAAAATTGAACCCTTTTTTAATTGTTTGTATTTTATCATCCTACAATGCAACAGGAACATATTTGCTGATCTTACAGTCATTTATATCTGGGTCTATTTCTTTTGGCTCAACAGGAAACCTTCGAGCCATTAACCCAGAGAACGGCTTCTTTGGCGTCGCTCCCGGGACGTCGGTGAAAACCAACCCCAACGCCATGGCAACCATTGTCAAAAACACCATCTTCACCAACGTGGCCGAGACGAGCGACGGCGGCGTCCACTGGGAGGGAATGGACCAGACGCTGGACGAAGGAGTCACCATCACGTCCTGGAAGAACAAGGCCTGGAGCAAAGACGACGGTGAGTGGGACAAGTCTAAAATCAGGACAAAAGTGTTTTTTACAAAAGGCTCGAGGCAGAATGGGAAGACTGCTCTTCAGACTGATGTTATGTTTCACTCTCTGCAGGTGAACCATGTGCTCATCCCAACTCCCGGTTCTGTACTCCAGCCGGACAGTGCCCCATCATCGACCCGCTCTGGGAGTCTCCGGAGGGCGTCCCCATCGAGGCCATTATCTTCGGAGGCCGACGACCCGAAGGTGTGACATTTACCTTCAGCTCTGGACAGAAACAGAGTCTAAGGGTTTTATGAGGCACTAATATCTGTGTGTGTGGTGTGTTCAGGTGTTCCTCTGGTTTATGAAGCGTTCAGTTGGCAACACGGCGTCTTCGTTGGAGCCGCGATGAGATCCGAGGCCACGGCTGCAGCTGAGCACAAAGGTGAGAGAACAGGCTATTTAAGTATACTTAAATATGAATTAAACTCTTTAGAACGTGCTACAGTGGCCTGCAAGTTTAATGGAAGTTTTTATTTGGTCAAATGCTCAGCTTATTTTAAACTGTTACTTTTGTCCCAAAATATATAAAATGAACAAAGAATTTGAGTTTACGTAATAGGGAGAAACAAAGAAAAAGAAAAGTCCAGTGTCTTAATTTGAATTATGCAATAGGCCTGTTGGTCAAATAAAGTATTTGTACATCCTTAAGCTTTTCATAAATGGACTAAAGTAAATTAAAACCTGTTGTAAACCCCTTTTAATACAACCTTTAATCCTTAAACCTCAGAATAGTTCAATTGTGACCCTAGTTGCCTTCTTCTTTATGTCAAACCAGCCTTGTTGTTTAGTTGTATATGTATAATTTGAATCTAAAAGCAACATTCTCTGTTTATTCTTCAGGTAAAGAGATCATGCACGACCCGTTTGCCATGCGCCCCTTCTTTGGCTACAACTTCGGTCAGTACCTGTCCCACTGGCTGAGCATGGCAGACCACCCGGAGGCTAAACTCCCCAAGATCTTCCACGTCAACTGGTTCAGAAAGAGCCCCAAATCCGGTTTCCTTTGGCCCGGTTATGGCGACAACATCCGTGTCTTGGACTGGATGTTCCGGCGGATCAAAGGCACAACCGGAGCCATGCCGTCCGCCGTGGGGTACCTGCCGAGCCCCCACTCCCTGAACCTCCACGGCATCGAGCAGAACGTAGATCTGGAGGAGCTGTTCGCGTTAGACCGGGATTTCTGGGAACGGGAAGTGGAGGATGTCAGAAAGTACCTCACGACGCAGGTTAACACTGATCTTCCCAGTGAGGTCACACGACAACTCGAGCTCCTTGAGCAAAGAGTACGACAGATGTGAACTGGAAAAGTGGTTATTTAGAAAGAAAGATTAATTTAAGCCAGTAAGAGAGTGGTTTCGGCCAATGAGGGGTAGTCTTTTGAATCAGTATAAAGTCCAAGACAATGGTTACTTTAAGCTAATACAAACAAATGTGTTAAAGACTAAAGTAACAAATGCAAATCTGAACAAACTACTCAAATAATTCTATGTTTGCTCATCAGTCCATCATATTCTCTACAGAGGTTTTCCCACTGTTCTGTTGTGTAGCGTATCTACCTCATTGTGTAACAGGAAGCAATAACCCATTTTTGGACAATACTAATACTTTCTCTTCCTGTTTTAGCTCGAGTCACTGTATCCTATCGGTCAAAGACAGCTCCACACTTTAGAAAACGCAGATTCATGTGTTAAATCTGGTGTTTGCCAGAACGAGCAACAAATGAGAAAATGCCAAAAAAATCATTTAGTGGCTGAATTTAGCTAACTTGAGATGTATTTACAAACTGACTGAGGAGGAAAGACTGCAGTTGTTTGTGCAAGGATGAAGTATAATAAATGGACTGTGATTGTTCGGATTTAAATCAGAAAATATAATAATGAATAGCCAACGTAAAAATGTGTAGTCTAAAGAACTTTTAACTAAACAAAACTTCTAACAAACCTATTTTTACAACTGTCTTAATTATTTTTGTTCAGTTTAGTTATAGTCACATGCTTTTATTTTGAAAAGAGTGTTTTAGAGGTTTTCCAATTGTCCTCTTGTTCTTTTAAAGAAGATATAATTGTAGAGTCTTTATTTTATTTGTCTTTTTTCTTTATTTAATTGTAAGTTATTAATGTAAACACGGTTTTAATTTATTTCGAACATTTATTTGAATTGTTAAATAATGAGTTCACTTCCTTTAGATGTGTCTGTCTTTATTTTATGGACTAATTTATTTTTATACTGTAAAACTGTGACTTTAGTTTCTTTGTATTTTAATTCTCAGCCTCAAAAAGAGAAATAAATATATTTATGTTAAAACTGTATGCTGCATTTATTCACACACAAGACATTTGTTGAACTCTTTAAAACACTTTAAAATAGAAACAAGACCCATTGACCAATCAGCAACAAGAAACGAGCTGCCGGTGTTGAGGAGGAGAAAGAAAAGCAGAGAAGTATAATTGAGTGTAGCACACATACAGCAAGCATTAACTGTGACTTGCACATTGTAAAGTTATATCACAAGATTAATGTAAAGCGCTTTGAGTGCCTCCTACAGGTGGAAAAGCGATATATTAAAAAATGTTTGAAAAAAATAAATAAATAAAAAAGATGCACTGACTCCACACTTCTGTTGGTTGTTTGTCTTCATATACCTCTCTCAGACCTGTCTCGCATTTGTTTTTTTCCCTCTGAGGAATGAAACATCTTAAAATATAACAGAAGACTCTTTGTTGTATGAGTCCACTTTGTGTTTTATGGAACACACTGCGTCAAAAACTGGTCCATCCTAAAGACAAGATCCCCACAAACAGAGTAATGTAGTTTATGCAGTTCAGTGAAGAGTGCAGTGACAGTTATTTCGGTGAAACTAAAGAGGATCAGCACAGAAGAGCCTATCCTGGAGGACCTGAGTCTGACGTTCACCAGAGGAGGTGGCCTCAGATTTTTGTTGCCTAGTATTTATAACAGTGTCCTGGAACCTAAAACAAAAGAGCTTCACCCTACACTACAACTTAAAGTGTTTATTAAAATGTTTTTATTTTTGCTTATGTGTCTTAATCTAAATCTTGTAAATTGTCTTTTATTCCTATAAAGCACTTTGAGTTACACAGTGTATGAATTGTGCTACATAAATAAAATTACCTTGCCTAGAACAACAGGCACAGCACCTGAATGGAACAGTGTCACTAATGACTCTCCTGAGCCTTAACGATTTTTTTTTATATTTTTTTAGTTTTCCAATCTTTTAACACATTTTAACACCTGGAATTGAAAAAATAATAGTGTAAAAGGCAGATAAAAGGCATAGAAATAAATGAATGAAAAGATTTAATTTACCCCAAAAATATAAAATCTGGTTAAATATATGCCATTCCCATCAACACAGCCAAAGATATCCAAAAATAAAACAAAATACACAAAAAAGGGGATTTAACAAAATGTACTTTAGAGTCATACAAACCCAAAAACAAGATGAGCCATTAATACGAACCCTCTTTATGACTGAACAGATAACCTGCAGAGACGTGAAAACAGAGACGACCCTCTCTGCTAATTATTCCTGAGATAAGAGTCTGAAAAACAGCTGTGAGTGAATCATTAAAGAACAAAAGAGACAAACAACAGTGTCGGGAGTTTTCCTGGAAACGATAAACAATACCCTGTGTTCTAAGCACACACAGTTCAAGGTCCGACTGAACAAAAGTGAGAAATAAGACTTCAGGACGTCAGGACAGTGGGTTTGTTGTCAACATTTTATTTGGAAACGGAAAATTTCACTCAAATTGAGAGTGACAAAGACAAATAAAGACAAACAAAGAAGAAGTCAATGTCAAACTCAGGCCAAGAGCTACATCTGATAAAACAGAGCATCAACAACTCAGTTCATTTTATTTATCTATATTTTTATAATCATAAGCATTGTTATGATATTTTCAAATTATGGAAGATCACTTGGCGACAGAATCCTCGAGCACACCCTAGTTTAAGATCTTAACAAAAATTAACTTCATCAAAGAGTTCAAGAGTACAACAGGCATTATCGATAAGATTTAATCCCAGTTTTAGAAATGAGCAAAAACAACAGCGACCCTCGCAAAGGCCCTGCATTAATGGAACATGAAAATAATAATGACAGGAGTAAATACAGAGGGAGAGTTAGAGGAGAAAGAGGCTAAAGTGTTGCTTTGTTTGATCTGTGAATAAATCTCACCTTTTCATTTTTTATCTGATATAAATCAAACACACGCTCTTCCTCACATCTGACTCAAGAAACACATGTGCAAAGTGCTTTTTAAAAATATAATATGTCTGTTATATCTTAAGCAATGTCCATTTATTCATTTTTTACCGCTTATGTTTCATAACTTTTTCTATTTCCATTTTTAAATATAAATAAAACACAAAAACCTCACATGACCTCAGCCCAACAGCTTTGATTGGTTCATATTTTTACATGTGACTAAAATGTGGTCCTTCCTCAGTCAAAACCAACTGCTTTTTGTCAAGTTGAAAGGGTAAAAAGGAGCAAAAAATAAATGATATGTTTAGGTTAAAAAAACTGGACTAAAAAAATGATGTGTTACTGCAGCCAGACAGTAGGTGGCACTAGAGAGAAAAATAGTAGAAATTATTAATAACAGTGTAATGTTGAAAATACTCTTGTTCATTGTGTTTCTGTGAACTAGTCAAGTTATCAACATGACAAAAAACAAAATCATTCACTCATGATCAGGTTACATCACAGCTACTGCAGTGCATCATGGGAGAAAAACAAGCTCCACTTATCATGGACATTACCTCACGGCGTCTGACGAGTGAACTTGTTTTTGTGTGGTCCATGTTTTCTGTCGAACGCTCAAAATCAGGAGTCGGCAGAGTTTATGGAACCAGAAGTGATGACCATATTTGGAAAAAGGTTCGAAATCAGGAAATGAGAGGTCTGTCTGTGGTCAGTTGTCCTAATGTGGAGCAACGTGATGTTTATCTGATTATTTTTTTTAATAAATTCATAATAACTGTGTGAAATTGCAATCTTCACTTTTGCCACTAGAGGCTGGCAAAAACAACAGACTGCACCTTTAAATAGACAACACAGTATTTTTATTTTAAACACATAATTACTACAGTTATTACAGTTTGTTGCACTAGAATATAATAGGCTTCGGAAAAAAAATACCTAAAAGATATCAAAACACACTTATTTTTAAAGCAAGGCCCTCTGTTTTTCTTTTTTGACTCCACTCTCCCCCAAAAGCAGACGGACCTCTCTTGTTTCTCTTTTATTGCACATTATTTAAAACTGAAGGTTAGAGCTTTAGCGTTAGCTTAGCTGCAAGGATGGCAGTTTGAAGAGAGCTCCAGACGTCTCGTGGCTAAATGTGTTCCATCGGCCATAAGGAAAAAGTCAGTGCCAGTCTTTTAGCTTTAATATCACAAGTTAAACTTCATTAAACCAGACTCCAGATCCTTATTCTGCAGCAGGTGTGAGGTCTAGACCGATCACATAAACCTACAACACACAGGCTTTATCAGCTGTAGCTGCTGCAACCCCAAAGTCACTAAAACCACAAGACATGTTAAAGTTTATCAGATGTGTGGGTCTGTAAATGTAAAGTAAAGATTTACGAACAAAAGGAGTACCTGAGTTTTTACCTCTCTGCTGTCTTTCTGGAGTCAGACACACAAAACAATTTATCTGAAGTGTCACAGGAGACAAAGACATTTGCCTCATTAGCTTCATGTTTAGCCTCATATATTTGCTGTATTGGTTTCTGTTAATTATGTGTGTCCTTTGGTTTCGATTTTACCAAGCGTTTGGCACGTATATTATTTATAGACTAGGAAACGTTTTCTCTGTTAGTGTGTCTGAGTTACTGACGCTGATTAACAAAAGTTTACATTGATAAAGTTTAGTTTGATTGTTTCACAGACAAATCGGTGTTACACGTTACACAAATAAACGTTAAACTGCTTTGGAAATGGGCTCCATACTTTTCTACAGTTTAGTTTTTATTAGTACAGATCTTTTTGACAGAGGCTTAAATTCGGGAGCATAAATAGAGACAGCACAATATCAGCATTTTACGTTGCCTTTTTCTCGGTTTATACTTTTATTTTTGGAGCTGTTTCTTTGTCAAAAGATATATTCAAAGCTAAAAATACACTTTAGATGCTATTAAACTTTCTGGAATTTCATATGACAAGCCGGTATTGACCAATGGGAGAGCTCCATGTGGTTAGCCAAGGTTTTCCATTCCAGATTTAAAATCAGATGACTATTTGGGGTTTAAAATATTTTCCCCAAGTTAAAGAAAAAAAAAATAACTTTGTTAAATTAAAATGCTTCTATGAGTTTATGTAAAACGCTGAAAGCGGTAGTTTGGCTATTTTTAATGCTGTAATAGTGTCCTTTACAAGTTCCCATTACAAAACACACATTACATCACTTTTTTATTTAATCTCATTAAACTCCTCAGATCTGCCTCAAACTGAAACGAAGCGACCGATCGACAGCTGCTGAGTTTCCACTGAACTACGTCCAAATGTCCTTTAAAGGCAGAGCCCTGTGCACTGTCTGTTGTGTAACGCGTGACGTAGTGACATCACCGCGGACGCTCGGCTCCGATTGGACCAGAGCCCTGGGCCGTGTCAGAGGAGATTCCTGCAGGTGAAGAGTAAAGTCTGTGAACTTTGGATCTATTTCAACTGCCCCACATTTTCATTCATTATTTTTTATCTCGTTACGTTACGACATCATTACCTTTCATCAGCCGCAGGCTCAGAGCCAACAAGTCGTAAAGATCTGTTTGTTCTGAGGCTCGAGGCCAGGTCTGAGTACAACAGACCCGGACTGGACTGGACTGGACTGACGTAAAAGAGGACACTGATGAAACAGATCGATCACTGGGGAAGTCCTTTGGAACAAAAACCACCCTTATGTATTATATACATTTGTGTCACATTTTCACAACAATTAAATTAAATTACCAAATCACAGTTTGACGATGCTGACAAGTCTTAGATGGGTTTATTATTTATTTGTCAGGAACCATGTACAAATATATTAATCTCACAAAAGAAGAGATGCTTTGAAACCAGATTTTAGCATCATGCTATTTTCCATCTTCAGTCCATGTGCGCACAAAATTAAAACATTAACATACAAACACATATATAAATATATATAAACACATACAAACACATATATAAATATATATAAACACATACAAACACATATATAAATATATATAAACACATACAAACACATATATAAATATATATAAACACATACAAACACATATATAAATATATATAAACACATACAAACACATATATAAATATATATAAACACATACAAACACATATATAAATATATATAAACACATACAAACACATATATAAATATATATAAACACATACAAACACATATATAAATATATATAAACACATACAAACACATAATAAAATCACACATACAGTACACAAGTTATAAAGATACTACTTTAGCTCTTACATATTTGTCATATTTGTTATAAAGTGTCTCTTCAAACTGTGTTGACAGGCTCAACCTTCAAACAACCACTTTATATATATATATATATATATATATATATATATATATATATATATATATATATATATATATATATATATATATATATATATATTTTAAGTGAGTTGGGTGGTTGTTCCATTCCTTTAAAGCTTTCTAAGAAAATGCTGATTGTGCAAATGCTTTGGAACGACACACGCCCCCTAGAGGTGGTCCAAAGTGTTGAAGAGGTGAAGGTGCAGAACTGTGTATAACTCTGTACACAAGTCTAATGCCAGCCAGTCTTTGTATGTTCTCAACGTTTAACATTTTGTATTTAAGCAGAACATGACAGTGGTGATGTGTTGGAGTGATTTTAGCGCTGGTTTGGGAAGTGACTCTAAAGGATTCTGTGTTGCTTTGGACCAACATGTTCTACAGCAGAAAAATCCAGACATGAAAAAGGTTTTGGATGCTTCCACTGACAATGGGTTTTCTATGCATTTAAAAATTGCAGTGTTATATTTTAATTTGTTGTATGTGCTTTTTAAAAGTGAGAGTGGGATCAAGAGTAAAACCCAGGAATTTAAACTCTGATACTTTTTGTATTATTTCACCCTTGACAGTGACGTTTCTTCACCTTTAAGGTAAAGCAGGACTCATTTAAAGCCACTTTCTCCGTGACCTCTGTTAGTTTAGTGGCTACCTGTTCAGTATTCCTGCCCCAAGTGTAGGTGACAGTGTCATCATCACAAACAGAAATAGCAGAGGGCCCAAACTTGAGAGTTGTGTCATTGAAGCGGACACATTAGGCACATCACTTTAGGCCAGTTTAGGATGTTCAGGTTAAATATTTTGGATTCAAGTAGGAGGCAGTCGAGTGATTAGCCCTGAACTCAAACTGCACGAGGCTCTAGCATCACTTCGGCCTCAAGATTTTGTTGGTTTTAGCCACTATTACGATAACCAGGTCTGATTAAACTTTTATTGATGTTATTTCATGTCCCAAGTCTCTCTTATTACTCCTCATTCAGGACAGAACTGAAACACAGAGAGTTAATCAGTAAGTTTTATATCAGCGTTGATATCAGAGGATCTGCTAACGACGGTTTGGGCACAGGTTCATCTTGGACAGAGGCCACATGATGTAACCGTCCTGTTTATGCTGCATTCAGGAACAAAAAAACTTCTAGTGTTATTATAGGCTTAACAGACTCATGGAGCTGAAAGAATAACCATTGTAAAAAAGTGAAAAGTAATAAAGTTTATATTATTAATACCTCATTAACTTTATAATGTATTTATAATAGAGGCATTTGTTGGAGTTGGAAGCAGAACTGGAGCAACAATGTCAAAACCACTTTGACTTCAGGAGACATTTTTATTTAACATTAAATGCGTAATGGCTATAAAGGAGAAAATCTACAGGCATCATTTCAAAACTTGCCTTATAGTGTCTTAAAATGACAATACTATGAGTCCGTGCACGTTGTTGTCGTGCGACGGTGTGAAGTTTAGCTTGTGAGTAAATGTGTGAACAGAGAGTAATGTGCATTCAATGGCCTTGTTTGGTAGAAAAGAGGTTTGTAAATGCAGCAATTTAGCTTTAAAAACTCAATTCTCACATGGACCTACAAACAAACAGACATCAGAGTGGATTAATGTTATTGTTGTGGGTTGGAGCGGAGGAAAATTAACTTTTTCAACACACTTTAAAGCAACAGAAAATGCAGTGAAGCAGAATTGAGATGTAATTTGAGGAGTTTACTTTATATGTGTCATAGAAGGGCACACCCTGCTGGACGAGGCTGGTGTTACACTATATGTTGTGTCTTAATTAAAAACCTCATTTACATATTCTTTTTTTAAATGGGCAAAAGTATGTAAAGGATCAGCTCAAATCTCTAAAGACTTCCTGAAGGTGCAAGCATTAGACATAGCTCAGGATCAGTATATCCCACAGATGCTAGATTGGATTGAGCCAAATTAACTCCTAAAAACTCAGTCCAGTCCACCTTCCATTGCTCTGTGGTTCAGTTGTGATGCTTGTGTCCATTGAAGGGGCTTTCAGAGTTCCAAAGGTTAGGGGTCATCGTGTATTGGGCACCTTTATGTCAGAACCAGCGTTAACTCTCTCGGCAGTTTGAGCAACAGTAGCTGGTCAGTTAGATTGGACCACACGCCAGCCAGTGACCTATGACCCTGTCGCCGGGTCACCTCGGTTTCTTCATTGGACCAGTTTTAAAACTGACCCCTGCAGACCGGGAACACCCTACAAGAACCAGGTTTTTGAGATGTTCTGACCCAGCGTTTGGCAAACTCATTCAAATTCGAACACTGCCCAATTTTCCGACTTCTTTAGGCGTTTTCTCTCTTGAAAGTCTTACCAAGGTCCGCACTAAGAATGCACAAATTGTTACACAGTATGCAGCCTGTTCAGAAACCTTTGGTTTCCCATTACAGTTTTTAAAGTAGACTATCATACTTCTCCTGACATGACCCATGCCACGCTTAAAATTGCTTAAATCCTCATTCTTTCCCATTCGGACATTCAGAAGCACGCTCTAGAATGTTTAGTAGCAACATTGTTACTAGTATTGGATGTTGAGAACTGGCACCTAATTGGAATTATTATAGAAATCCAGATTCTTTTCCTTCTTTTTGTTTCATTTGAATCTGATCATAACGCTGAGGCTTGTCATTGCTTGTTTTTTTATTTGTTAACCTTGTTAATAATATATTTGAACATACCGTATAATAATGGTAGGCCTACATTGGCTGATATACTTTAAAATAAACCTTTATTATTTCCAGCCCATACATAAAGATGTCCGGCTCACTTATTTATTCACTCACTTATTTAGGGGGTGCGCTGGGTGGTTGCACCCCTGCTTTTGGGATATTCTTGCTTCTTAAAATGGCTAAGCTACATTATTTTCTTACATATTATTTTTGTTGCCCTCTTTTGTATTTTTAATCTTTTAAGCTTGAGACACGATGCTTTTGGTGTAAATTGGACAGTGCTCATAATGTTAGGCCTGATCGCTGTAAATACGACATTTTGACTGTGATTATATAAAAATGGCCCTAAAAATATAAGAAAGTAAAATCTAAAACATAGTGTCCACTTTATATTGGGATAAAAATATTTTGGAAGACACCCCCAAAATACAGAAAAAGACACAGTTTTCTTTATAAAAAAAAACTTTATTGATAAATCCAACTGAAATGTGTTGAGTCATTGCTTTGTGTTTGTTACAGACCAAACAGCATCCATCCAATATAAATAATCACATACAGGCCTTTAATAAAATGGTTATTGTTACTGTCAGTGAAGATAAATGGGCTTAAATACGGTTAGAAGAGTCATGCAGTGGGACACGAGCAACATTTTACTCCAAGATTCTTACAAAAGTATCTGAACTTAATGCAAAATGTAAATCTCTAAACTTGTAAACACTTATTAATCCATATAACTGTAACATTATGTGATTTTTTTGATCATTAGTTCCATATTTTGTAAGGATCTTAAGTCAGCTCTTGCACTAGTCCCTTTTTCTCATGCTTTACGTTATTATATTGTTAAACGGTTCGACTTATACAAGAGTTTGTGCTTCAAAGCGCTCATACAATGTGTAAAATATTACCGTTTAAATACATATAAATACTGCAAACAGAAACAGAGTGAGTTATTTTGTGCTAAACCCCTTTCAAAGCCAAAATAAAATCCTTAATTTGAGTCGAGGACAAAATTTTAAAGGTTTATGAGGCCGAGAAAGATGCCAGTGAAGAATGGAAGCCAGTTAGAGCCAAAAACTAGTGGGAACTTTAGACTATGTAATTTAACTAAAAATCTTGGGTTTTCTTTTTGAACCCAAACTTTTAATTTAGGTTTGTCCTATCGCTGAAAAAAATAAAGGGCTTTCATATTTGTAAATGATTTTTTTTAAATAAGGAAGCCAGTGGCAATCATAGCAGGGTAATAATTGGGGATTTTATCATATAATTTTTTTGTCAGTGTATATGGCATTTACAGTCTAAAACTAAAAGTAAAAAAATGATAGTATTATGGCCCTAACAGGCTTTTGTACTTCTACTGTAAAGTCAAAAAGTCAGAAGAGGTTGGGTCAAGGCATTGTTTTGTAAAAATGCAGTCTCTGTTTGGAAGCAGAAGGCACGCCATGATTAGGTTTTTAACAAACGGACAAACTGGGACAAGACGCTTCACAAAAGAACAATTTAAGATTTTGAGTGCATAAGCAGAGCTGAAAAAAATATAGAAAGAGTTAAATATCCACATCCAGTCTCTATGTTACTCAAGACTTTGCTAAAATAAGAAAATAAAAATCCAATATATATTTTTTACAAGTAAATTCTCATCTAGATTTTTGTGTCAATTTAGTTTCACTGCTTTTTGTTAAAATCATGTAATTATTGGTTAAGCTTAGTTTAGAGTCTCTCTAAATACAGCTATTAAATTTTTTGTAAAATATCATATTTTGTTGAAGAAACAAGGAAACAAGAAAATCTTAGCAAAAATATTTTCTTCAAATGTCACTTAAAGCCCAAGTCTGTCCTTGTGTCTCCACGTCATCCCAGTTTCCGCAGCTCAAATGTGTGGTAGGTAGTTTAACACTCTATGTTCTCAAATGATAAAAAGCATTTCAAAGGATTAAAGAAACAACTTTTACAACAAGAAACAACAATAAAATAAACTACGCTCAAACAGGACTAATATCAAAAAGGCAAATAGGAGGTGTATTGCAACGCTCTATCAAAAAAACATCATCACCATCATCCAATCATCTTCGTCTGAGACAGAAAGGGGCGTGGCCTGGGATGATTGACAGCCCAGAGAGCCACTCAAGTTGTCCCAGAGCGGGGCAGGCACACTTGTACACAGACAGACAGACCGACGGAGACAGACTTATGTAAGGAAGGAGATCTGGCCAATGGCAGAAGAGAGAGGGCGGGGCCAGAGTACACGGAGCGATGTCATTGGATATTGGAAAAGCAGGACTCTCTAGGAAACGGGAAAAGCTCGTACAGACAGGAAGAAGAGGGTAATCTGTGTTTTTATTCTGTTGTGTTTGATTTGTCATAAATTTTACAAGTCACAATTAAATACTGCAGCTGTGACTTTACCCAAAAGTAAATAAAAGTAAATTATTGGTGGCCAAAATATTAAAATGATGTAATGGCCATGTTTTCCTCTAAATTATATTATCTGACACTTTAAACACTAACAAATGCTTATTATTTTACTTGGATGTTTTCTAAGAATTGTGAAGTATTTGTAAAATTTGAAAAAAATTATATTAATAAAAAATAAAAGGCTTTAAAATGTTTCTGCTCTATTTTTTTTATTTTTGTTTTATCAAATGATTCCAACTGGTTAAAACTGGTTTAATTTTAAGATATGTTTAAGTTTTGATAATGTTTGTTATAACTCTTATTGATATAGAAATGAATGTAGATTTATGTTGAACACTGGTCTTGCACAATAAAGACCGATATATATTAACTTTCTGATTAGGTTTTGTGCATTGAGTTCTCAGCTGTGGGAACCTACCGACTGCTTTAATACCTTTTATCCAAACTGTTTAACCTTGGATTAGATGTGAGAGCAGCGCAAACACACTCAGATTATTACAGTATTTGAATAGATTCTAAGTTTAACCTGACTAATAAGAACATACTTTTCACTTTGTCAAGAGCAACATCTATGGCAAGTTTATCTATGTGCATTCTCTGACGGAATAAAATGTGAGGTTTACTACCATCTTATGTCAAATAAGTGAATGAATGTTAGTGTTAACTCATAAAATGTTCCTTCTTCTTCCTTTGTCTGTTTGTATCATCGGCCAGCATCTGTTGTTCAATGAGTTACAGCTCTTTTTTATTGCGTTTTTCTTGTTTCTGGTAAGACTTATGTATTGCGAGCTGCGTTCAGAGCCGTCCAGCCTCTTAATACCCGCTGCAAACCCTCTGACAGAAAACCACTTTAAAGAAAAATAAAATAAAATAAAAAACTACACTATTCGAACGCCTTATATGTCGTGTGTCACAGTGAAATCTGATTAAAAATGATTCACTCATTGAGCTACTTTGGCCTTCCTAAAAGTATTGATTTAGGCTAATTCTGTCTCAAATATAAAATAAATCTATAAAAACATACAGTTTAGTATCAGCTGGAGGCAGAGAGACAGTAAACATTACAGGAAAGAGGAAGTGGACTGGAATAGCTCACTTCTGATTAAAACTACTTTGTCTTTTTCACAGGAATTTAGACGTTATTAAGTTCTGCTGGATGTATTTTATCATTAGATTCAAGTCACAGAAGAGTAATGTACATAGTGATGTTGAGATGACTTAAGTAACAGACTGGGCCTAATGTAGAAGTAATGTGATCCAACAAGAGAAGCCAATGCAGGGCTCAAAAAGTATTTTAAGCTTCATTGAAGTGGACACTACAGGACAATTAAAGTGGAAGATCAATACATGGATCTGAATTGAGGTTAAGCCTGTATGCTAAATTATAATTGGTAATTAATTGGTCTATAAAAGAAGCAGGAAGTTTGGAAATGCTCTGGTTTCTAGTGTCTTTTGTCTAAATGCTGTGACTCAAATCTCATATCATTTAAAAACAGCAGCTGATTTTATGTAAACGTCCTGTGAATGAATTAAAGACAAAAGTAAAGACAAAGTTCATAATAAAAGACTCAAAGTGTCAGATTAGTTTAAATGATTTGGCATTTAACATTGTTGTCTCCTCAGCTGCACACTCAAGCCTCAGGAATTTTGTGTAATTTGGTGTGGTTCCTGAAGAGGGCTCTGTTGCATAAAGACTGGACATTACATAAGGCTCTGAATTCAGCAGGAGTTGACTTGCTGGTTTTACATACACAGTTTTAAAGAGATGACACCAGACGAGCTGCTGTTAACACTCGTGTCACTTGTCAACACTTCAGTGTGCCTAGTTTGAGACAACTCGCCCAGTGCTGCGTTCAAAGCACAAAGAGCCCAGCACCAAAACATCATCCATCATTAACAGTCCTTTTTCAGCTGAAATCAACATGACTGGTCCATGTTACTTTCAATCATTATTTGGTCTTTTCTATATATACATAAAGTTATTATTTAATCAGGTTTAAGTATTCATAAAGTAATTTGAGACTACTTAAATAAAGTGTTTTTATTCACTATTTTTGTCATCCATCAAAAATAATCAAAATCAAGCAACAAAATTGCTGCTGGGCAAGTATGTTTTTGTTTTAATTACTTATTAATTTAAATACTATTTATTTTCTTATTTATATAAGATAAATCATATTTATTGTCAAAGCTAACTTTTTAAAATGGTAAGCACAATTGCAAATGCAAATGCATTACACTTAAATCTAATCTAATCTAAATCTTTGGCCAATTTAAAAATTACATTTAAATGTACATATTTTTACAAAATTTTACAAATTTAGCTACTTTTGTGAATGTATTCGTCCCAGTTTCATTTAAACACTCACTGAATTTGGGGATGGACCATGTTTAAGTGAAATAACACCTGAATTTGGATATCTAATGGATGGATGAAGTTTTGACGCATAACTCCTGCATCTTTTTAAAATGTGGCTTTAAAACCTTGCAACTCCACCATTTGACTGTAGAAGATTCTGTGTTAACTTCAGCTGTGGTCTCACACTGGCCGACACAAGACTGTTCTTTCCCGCTGCAGTAAAGTGCTCAGAGATTCTGCAAAATAAGAGACAAATCAACACAACCAGGTGAGGCGTGGACAGGTGTGTATCACCGCGGCAACAGTGCACAGTCAGAAACTCCAGGCCTGAGAGCCAAATGGCTTTTTATTCTATTGCTCTGTTTCTCTCTTCTCTCTCACTTTCTTTTTTACCCACAAACAAATAATTCAAATAAAACACTTCCTAATTTAACTAATTCTTACTATAACTATCCGTCACAACTTAACACATCGTCTTGATTGGTCGAGACATTCGTTCGATGTGGCAAATAAAACGCTGATTAACCCGTTTGTGCTTCACTGTTTGTCGTGTTTGTCGAGGTAGTGACAGTCTGCTTTGGGATTGGCTAAAGAGTCAAGCCTAAACGACAAAGAACAATAACATACGAGAGAGAAAGAGAGTTTAGGAGCAGATTGTGATTGGGCGCTCAGCACACTCGGGATTCGGGCGATTGCATAAAAAACAGAGATTCTTTTTGATCAATGGTACAAAAAACATGTTGCGTCGAGTCCCCTCTACAATATGTTCAAATTGTGCACTGCTGCCGGTTTTTTGTCCCTTCAAAACAAACAGCTCCTTCAAAATAAAAGTCTGTCTCACGTCAAATCTGCGCAAAAAATAGTGCAACATCTTCAGCATTTATATAAATAACTCTTAAATTTGCGCTTTAGGATCGCTCTCGGTTTGCATACATGTGTGTATCATGTGACGTATACACGAGTCAACATGTATGAAGATCAAAGCCGTAAACAGTTAGCAACGGTTTACAGCGTCTCTAAAACTACAACATATAAAAGCAAAGTTTAGAAAAATATGCCTACTTTCTCTATCACATCTTGCTTTTCTATTCCCGTGTGGTGAACAGTTCTGTGCAAACCTTCAAAAGAGAAAACAGCGGCGACTCCTATTGGTTGATATAAGGCAGGGTCATAGACTGTAACAATAGTGGACCAAGGGACAGTGATGTCTTTTATAAGAACTCATTATGGAAGCTTTCAAACGATTTATGTAGCCAAAACATTATTACCATATTTGGAAAAATTCAGGAAAATCAGGTAGAAACAACATCAGAAAGTTAGCTGTGGCTACATGCTAACTATTGATGTAGCTACTCATGCTAACACCCAGTCAGTTTGGAATGATTGACATGGCAGTATTTCTGCTGGATCTCAATCTTAATTATATCTCAAGTAACTTGGCAGATCCTAAAAATATTAATCAACTAAAGCTTACATATGGACAGAAAAGTAATGAATGGCTAAAATAAAGCCACATAAGATCAATGCATATGAATACAATTGAATGTATCAAAATAAAAAGAACGCTAATGCAAAAAATGTATAGAAAATGTTATAGTAGCTAAAACCAGTGACCTAGTATTTTTGAATAGAAGCTAATATTTTTTGGAGCCGACCCTCACTTCCACATGAGTCTCCTTAGTCCACTTTTTATACTGTCTATGAAAAGAACCTCCAGCTGGAAGACCTTTAGCACTTCTGCTACAACTACTTAACTATTTAAGACACTGCTAGGTACATCTAAACTGGAAGCGCTAACATGCTAAATGTCCCGCTGGAGAAATAGTCAAAAGGTCAAGTAGAAGTCGCCGCAAACTGTAAATTAATTGCATTAAAAGCAGCAAAAAGGGGGGTTATCATAAAAAAAAGAATAGAGAATAACTGAATGGAAAGATTGCAACTTTACGCCAAGATAGGAGTAGTTTGAAAGAACAAAAACAGGACAAGTAAATATTTATAACAAGAAAAAGGAGGTAACAAAGTGGGAGGAGCCACATTGTCACTGTTACCATTATCAGTTCATTGTAAGTGCTTGAAAGAGGAAGCAGCTAAGGTTCTTCGGAGCCAAAGAAGCAACCATATTAGCCAATCGGAGCAGACGATATCCTCCCCACTTCCTGGTTTTCCTTTTGCGGTCAGACCTGCTGGGGCTTGTCCTTGTTGTTTCGGTTGTTGCGTTGGTCCGTCGAGCCGCGCAGCAGGCCGTGAATGAGCGTCTGTGAAGGGGGTACAGTCCGATTGTTGGAGGTAAGAGCCGAAGGGTGGTAAAAGTGTCCGATCACCTCGTTGTACGCGGGAGGAGCGCCTTCCACTCGGGATGCGGCCTGTTTATGGAGACGGGACGCTGTTTCCTGTGCTTCCAATACGCTCACACCGGAGTGGACGCTGGGAGGAGGAGCCTGCAGACTGAAATGAAACACAAGCACGAGTCAGACAGAGACACTGGTGGAGCATCTTGATATTTCTTAATCAATTTGTTTTGTTCTTGTAGATCCCTGTAGCTTTCTTTCTAACATTTCAACCATTGCCACCTCATTCCTAGTTTTAATTTGAAATTATGTGACAACCAAAATAAAATATTTTGTGAGCCATTCCTGACCCCAACTGTTTGTGAAACTCTGTTATGTATGACTTTTTATGCAGAAGCCATTTTAACTTGAAAATAAGTGTGCTTTTACCTCATCCGGACACATATGCAGTGAAATGTGTGTTATATTCCTGCCCTGGTCTCATAAATATCCATTACCTGTGGTGTAGACAGTTGCTGTGCCTGACGAGCTGTGAGTCGAACACCGTCCTGTTCGGAGGGGCTCTCACTGACTCTCGGTTTAGCTCCATTTGCTGTTCGGGGTCCCTCAGCTGCAGCGTACAGGGCCCGGCGTACGGCGGGGGCTCCTCTCCGTCCGACAGAGCGATGGTGGGGGGCAGATCGATCAGGCTCTGGGGAAGGTAGGGGTATGTGGGCTGGAAACGACTCGCTCCATACACGGACTGGAAACGCTGAGGCTGCACCTGGGTCTGGAGGTACGACGTGGACGGGACAACTCGGTCTGTGGGACGGGGGCTATACACCTGTGGCTGGGACAGAAAGTGGAAGAATTTACGATATTAGCAAAAACTTATTTGTCATTGGCTGAGGAGTTGGGCTTATAGAAGTGGAGGCTTCTCATTTAGACTTCAGACGTGTTTTAGAATGAAGCTTAAACATCTTCAATAGAAGCCGACCCTCACTTCCACGTGAGCCTCCTTAGTCCACGTTTTATACCGTCTATGGCAAGAACCTCCAGCTGAAAGAGCAGTAAATTACAAGATGAACTCACCTCATTTAGAGGAGCATTAGTTCCCTCTGAGGACCACAGACCGGACTCCTGGAAAACAGAGGCATACTTTCTTCATGTACAATACTAGAATTAATCTTTTTTTTTCCAATGGAGGCTGAGTCAGGTCAATATTTGCATACTTTTGCAGAAATGTTATATTATTTGAGACAGATGTAGGTCAAACAGAAGATAATTAACCTGGAATTTGTCCAAAATATTTGTTTTTAAACTAAAACCTGCAAAACAAGTTGCAGTGAAGGTTTTTATGGTGAACTTACAAAGGAATTTAAGAATAGAAATATGCTCTAAAAAGTAAAATCTGTCTGTTCAGATTTTTAAAGCAGGTTTGTAAAATTAACAATCCAATAAAGCAGCATTGTTTCTGGTTTCTCAGTGACAGTGTTGTGCAATTATTGCTAAACCTGAATGAACTGAAGAGGAAAGCTGTGTGAGTGAATTCATTTATACATAATTATTAAACTGTCTCATATTACATATTATAGTATAAAATCCCTTCTGCTCACTTTTTGCAGCACTATTTTCAAAATCTTTAAATTTAGTCAAGATACAATGCTTTACACCAAACTTAAATTATATCTAATCTTTATTATACATTAGATATTTGCCATATGATTTCCAAAATAAGTGCTAAAGTTCGATGTGCCTGATGTGACTAATGTGTCTTACGTTGGCGAGTGGCTGGTGTCGTCTCCTCTCTGTCGTGTGTCTCGTGAGCAGAGATCGAGCCGAGAGTCTGTAGTGGTTCAACAAACACGTGATGACCACCACCATCACCATCATGACCACGACGATGACCAGGATCTGAACAAACTCCAGCTGGGCTAAACACAAAGACAGACAGAGGGAGGAAGGTTTAATATAATAATAAAAAACAAAGATACATACATCAGGATTAACCCCCAGAGCAAATTAAACAGCCCCTTTATTGAGCCTTCTATGCTGCTTTCCATGTAATTGGAGGGAATTTCTCTCACCAATATCTCATATTCCATAAAGAAAATCATAAAAAGTATGACCAGTTTCTATTATTCTGTATTATTACTACTCAATGGGACTTTTGTCTTGGTTTACTTGTGATATGGGGCCATACAAATAAAATGGAACTGATTAGAATTTGGACAAAGGGGACCTAGAACCTAGAAAAAATACATACTGTGCAACAGCTCTGGTGTATGACTGTGTGATAATGTTTGGAGGTTGGAGAGTCTGTAGGCGCAAAATGGCTGCCACTAGGGCTGTGACGGTTATTATATAACCGTGTGATCGGCGGTTATAGTTGAACACCGTCATTAGAACTCTATAATCGTCAAAACCGTGTCATTAAAATATTTTTTACAAACATTTTTTATCAAAAATTATTTTCATTTTTTGATAGGATCATAACATGCGCAATATATCGGGAGACATGGTTTTTACCACTTAATGAAGTTTTGTAAATCGTCAGACATGATATTTACCACTTCATTAAATTTTGCTTTGTAGAAAACCTTTCTTAAAAACAAATTTCGTTTTGTACAAATTTTATCTCAATTTTAATAAATGTTTCATCAACCAATTGCATGTATTTTAATAAATAAAAAGCAAATATAGCAGACAATGACAACCGTGACATGGAAGCGCCACCGCGCCGTGTTCGCTTGCAAAATGAAAATGAAACTCAGCATACCTTAGCATTAGCAATTTCGTGAAGAAAGGTAAAACCATGGATCTCGTTGTGAAAAAAAATGTTACATCGCCTATATGGGCACATTTCGGGTTTAAACCAGATGAGCCTCTGTGCAGAATATGTGGAAAAACGGTATTTGTTACAAATGCCAATACAACTAATCTCCGTAACCATCTTACCCCTCCCCCCTCCCCCGCCCACTTCCCCCGCCGACGGTTATGTTATGAACCGTCACATTTGACTCACGTCATAACCGTCATCACCAATTCTTAAACCGGCACACCCCTAGCTGCCACGTCTCCACCACCAGTGTGTGACTGTGGAGTGAAGGAATAATGGAATCTTTAAAGCGCTTCGAGAGCCTTGAAAAGCACTTTATAAATCCAATCCATTATTATTATTATTATTTTTTTTTTTTATACCAAAGAGTACAAAAACATTTTGGGGAAAGATATACATTTACATTTTAAATACTTTTTGTTGGACACTGAAGGATTATTATGTGTTTAGTTGTGTAGTTTTTGATTATTTTCACAATTCCCCATGTGAAGAGCATGTGAACAGCTATGGTAGCTCTAATGGGACATGTTATGTGTCTATTTACAAACCCAGTGGAAAATGGGCTAGTGTTTTACAGCATAACTCAACAGCTTTTCCACTTTACGCCACTACACCTTATTGTATAAGAGGTATTTGTGTTGGGTGACATTTTGTGGTGATATATGGTGTGTACAACAAAAGTGAATCTGAAGGATGAGAATTTGTAGCTCCAACATGTAGCATCTTAATGGAAAAAGAAAATAGGAAAACACTTAAAGGTCTGCTCATAAGTGCTACAACAAAACTCAAGACTATTTTGTTGCTATGTCTGGACAGATTCTAGTAAAAGTAACTGAAAAAATCAGAAAGAAAACTACATAAATGTAATAAATTTGCCTGTGCACTTTTCTTTATTTACTTTAACATCATCCAAATTTACCTTTTTCTTGGAGTTTTGTTTGTTTTTTAATCCGTCTTTCATGTACGTCTATGGGTCTGATTAACACTCACAAATATATACTACTTTACCTCATTAAAGTCAAAAATGCAAGAATGTTTGGAACATGAGTGTGCATCTTCCTCTGCAGTGCTCAGTTTGTTTGCTATAGGCAGGTGTAGAAAGCAATGAGACAAAAATAACTCCTTCCAAAGGAGCCTTAAATGTCTAATTTTCCAAGACTGGCAAATAAAAAAGAGCTATTATGTTGAGAAAACTGCCTGTTTTCTGTACCACACATAGCTTTACTGTCTTAATAAGCTGTTCACTGCCTAAAAATCTCCATAATTGTATAATATGTCTGCCCAGTGATCAGCTGTGAGCCTCAGACACTGTCCTCTGTGGGTCTCTTTGGGGACAGACTCTGCTTTGTTTGGATAAATAAACCTTATTCACTAACACACGTTCTCACAGGGTTGCCCCAGGCTTTCCCCAGGGACGGCGGATGGGGGGAGGGGTCAGAGGTCAGAGCCGAGTCAGACACTCCCACCCCCCTCCTCCTCCTCAGCCCTCAGACAGTGGCACATTAACATGAACAGCTCCCAGACAGTTCAGCTCCAGACATCAGCTGACCTCTGGTGTACAAATATTTAAATGTGGATGAATACTGCTGCTGTATCAAAATAAAACACATATTCACTTCTGTTAAATAAGGATAACTCAGGAAATGAGCAGTAGTTTGTTAAGTAAATGTCTCCTAAAAGCATTTCTGCCAGTTTTGATACAAGATACAGCATTACTTTCTACAAAAAACTGTTTATCATTAAATCATTAAACGCAAGTCTCTTGAGTGTGTGGTATGTGCTCTACCTGCCACTTTCAAGGCTGAACTACTGCCAAATAAAGCCAGTTACCAACTTTGTCTACCAAAATCTTTGGCAACAGAGCACAGAGTGAACTATTATATCGGTTGCACAAAATTACACTGACATAAAACGTTGACAGTGTGACCTGACGCTGGATGTTCTCTCTTGGGTTGTTTCCTCCCTTTATCCTCTTTCTGCACTTTTTTAATTCCATCATCAGAGTTTGTATTTTGATTGTCAAAAGTTCCAAAAGCAAGTATGAGTGGAGTTTCTGCTTTTGAGTTTGATTTCCGTTTATGGGCGGTCTATGTAACGTCTGTATGTTTTCTCCTTTGGTTGCTTCTAGTGTAATACCAAAAACAGGTGCAAATTTCTATAGGACCAGGAGTTTAGAAATGTGGTTAATAAAAACACTTAAATAAACTAAAATGTAAAGTGTAAAGATCCCAGAATCTGTATTAACCAAGCAAACCCAAAGCATAAGAAAAAATACAAGACATGCTAACTTTCAGATTTCTAATGAAAAATGACAAACTTTGGTCTGATTTGTTGAAGAATTAACAACATCAACATCAAGACTTGTCACCAAACATGTTGCAACAAGCATTCTGCAGTTTTCATTCTCAAAAGTCAACTTTTTGAGCAACTACTTCTGCCTGGAACTTCTTCATTCCTCCATATATATATATAAAGTTCTTCTGATTCATTGTTGCAGCACTTTTTTTTCTTTGTGGAAGTGAACTCACCACAAAGTTGAGTCTGGACACAGTCTTCATGGTTGTGGCTCCCAGACGAGGGCTGCATTGTCTTTTTGCTTCAATAAAATTCCAGTTCCACTAAAGATGTATTCAATTAAATATCCACTGATTTAACTCTGCAGGCACTTTATCTTCAGGCACTTTGTTTTAACTAAAACTAAAATTAAGGCAGCTACAGGTGCAGTTCTACATGTCTCATGGCGTTTTGAGTGTGTCCCAGTCTCGACACAACTCTAACACTGAAACGACTGGAGCTTTGTGTGAGACTTTTACTCACATTCCCACAGACGCCAACAGCTGAGCGACCCCCCCAACAATCGGCGCAGACAAAAGGCTGAATGGGACAAACCGGAGAGGAGACACTGGGGGGAGTGGAGGGAGTCTGCTCAGACAGATGGGGGCAGACCCAAGACGTGGGAATGAGGGACGCAAACTTGGACCAGACAACTTCTATAGACTTGACTGGAGACGAAGAATCAGCAAACACATAAAGAAATAATGAACTAAGAAATTAAACTTGGTGTTAAGACATAAAATACAAAGAACTACACTACACTACAAAATATTAGGGCTACACTGTATTAGAAAAATATATAACAATATTTGAATTGTTTTTGACATACTGAGTTTACAATAGTCAGAAAATATAGAGAAATACAAGTAAAACCAGAGCTAAATCAGAACTGAACAGGTCTTAACCAGGACTAAATCTAGGAAGTACAGTTTTTTATTTGGACACACCACAGATTTAAGACTTTTTTGGGAGACTCATATGGGAGACCATATTGTGATAACATTAAAATGTTCCAAATAAAAACGGAATTCCATTAAATAAATGAAGCCAGTTTAGTAAAGCAGGGCTTTAAACTCACTCTTCCTCTGTTTAACCGTGTGTTACTGGCCAGTTTGTTTCAACACATTCTGATTAGGTTAGAAAGAACTTTAAGCAAGTTTGAGTAAATATTTTGACAGCCCTGAAGTTGGTCTGTAAATCTGTCTTTTTGTTCCTTTTTGCTCTTGTATAATCAGCTTATATTACAATAATGAAAAAGTATGGAATTGTGGTTTTAATATTGTAATTATTGTGACATTGTAAAACAGTGGAGTACTTTATAACCAGTTAGTGTCTCACACCTAAGCGGGAGTGTATGTTTTTGATAATGTATAAAGGTCTATTACATGCTTTTATAAATAAAAAATAAAAAACAGTAACTCTAGAAATGGTTCATGTATAATAGAGGGTAATCCTTGCTATAAATCATTAGTTATCTCTTACAACACAATAGAAAAAGAGGTCACTTGTTGTCAAATTGTGAGCTCACACCTAAGAAATCTCAGTGACCGTCCAGATATGGAACTGGACAGGTGTTTTTGACTAATTCATTGTAAAATTTCACTTAAAAGTTACTATTTTCTTCTGTCTGGGGGCTGTTGTTTCCGCCTGTCTCTATAAACAGTCGATGCTCTGACATTTTCAGATCCTTTGGCTGAGGTCACTTTTTGTTTGTGCAACAGAGCTGCAGACGATTAAAAAAAGAGACATAATTTCTCTTTCCTCGGGCAGTTCCTCTTCCTCTTTCTATTTCGGACCCTTTTCTTGCTCCGTGTTTTTCAAATGTTGTGAGAGACATGCTTCAGGAGGAATCATGCTCCACTGTGCAATGAAACTCAAAGGAAACATATGAAGTAAATGGGTTTGTGAGAGATTTGAGAAGAAAATATGAAGAGGATGCAGAGAGTAAAGCTCTGAGGACATTCAAGTTTGTGTTTTTTATTGTAAAACTAAACAGACCTTAACAGTGAGTGTGTAGTTAATGCAATGTTATTAGTGGCTCTTCCTTTTGTGTGGATTATGGCTAATATAATATATATCTTTGGACATTTGTAATAAAAATACAATTCCATAAATAAATAAAAATAATTGTAACAATGCACTCACTCCCATTGTGCTTCCATAAGCCTCTTTTCATACTTTTTATTTCATCCGGTTGGACTTCATTAGGGCCGATCGATATCAGAAACACGTCATATACTACAATTATGTTGATATTGTGATAAAAAAAATTACCTGGGATATTTGGAGACTCCTTTTCACAAAGTAAATGCTCAAATTAAAACTGAACTTTAATAAGAACTACAAGGTTCTGGGCTAACCACCGATGAAAACTGGGTTCACCTGGTTGAGCAAATACCACATTCCTGTGCGACCCAGGTTCAAATGCTCAATGTCAATCCCTTCAGTCTCGCCCTGTTTCTTGTCTGTCTACACTGGATGTATGAAAAAAAAACTTTTTACATTTTTTTATTTTTTTGTTACAGTTTGACTAAAAGGAATATAATCGCAGTAAAATGTTTTTGTTTTATGCAATAGAGATGTTGTAAAACATTTGCAATATTTTGTGCCGACTTAATGCAAATATAAGGAAAATGTAGGAGACATGTATTAAGAAGGCTATTGTTTTTTTTTTTTCCCCATATTTATAGCTTTATAATTAATATATTCAAATATTTGATTTTTATTTTAATTCCATGTCTGATTAAAACACCTCCAATAACATTTTATGGTTTATAATAAAGAATTGGTATTTTTATGATCACTGTGCTTTTTACATTACTACACAATAATTCACAAGATGTTTTTCTTCTTATTGCTATGTTTTGTTTAAATTTAGGGTAAACTAAGGAACAATGGAGCAAGAGGAGAGAGACGTGCTGCTTTAGTTTACAAAGTATAGTCTGAATTTTTCCCAGTGTGGTTGCATCAGTGGGAGTTTTTTGGCCCAAAGTTCCCACACTACGTCCAACCCAAGACCCAGTGAGTGAGACAGGGGTCAGAGGGCCACACTATTTTCCTCCTGATTTCCATGAGAAAGACTCAGACGAAAGGGGAAAAAAGAGACTGTCGAGTCATTGGACGAACAAGCCGAGGGAGGGGTTAGCACTGTGTCTCTTTTTGCTCTTTTTACATTTATAAATATATAAGAACAATGGATATGTGATGCAAAACTAACAAGAAATAATAAAACCAAACAGCAGCAGTGTCTAAAAGCAGTGCCGGGGGTTTAATGGATATGGAGCGATAACAGTGCTAAAGCCAGCTAATGCTAATTGTAATGTGGGCGTCTAACACTGACCATGACACAGTCCGGAGAGAGTCACTGAATGCACCACCAGCTGACACTGACCCCTAACCTTTGACTTCCTGATGACAGGCCAATTAGACACACCATTATCACGGGTTAAGTCTAAAATTACTGGTAAACTGCCCAAACATAATCACAATGCAGCTTTAAACTATACCATATTCTTCTTTTTATGTGGACAACAGCCGTTCTCAAGGTAACGGTTAAGCCCTGAGACATCACCACTAGTGATCTTTATGTAAGTTATTATATACTATTTTGATTTTTTTATATAGATTTTTTTGTATAAACTTATGTATGAATTTTTAGTTTTGTTCATGTCATGTAATATATGTTCTGCTGTTTTTTCACCTTTCCAATGAAATGCTTTATAACTGTCCTCCTGACTGTGTTATGTCACTATAGCTACTAACTACATAGTGTTTTTTTTCTGCTAATACCATTAACTGACCAAGTGAATGTCCAAGTGAATCTGTCCCCGAAAAAACGTGAAGCCAATCAAAGCTGTTTTAAACACAGATACAACAAAAGCTTTGGACCATTTGAGACAGTAACAGTTTTAAATGGTTTCTGGGCTTGGCTGCTTGTGTAATCTGTGGATTTTACTGTAACCACAAACACAAGTCTAACAGAGGTCTGTGAAAGTGATCGACCAGAGCAGACCAGAGCAGAAGTGACCCACAGTGATGCAATGGACAGAAGCTAATCAAACTCCAAAAACAGGAAGTTACAAGAACAAAAAAGTGGGAAGTAAAACTCATTAAACGTTTAAAAAAAGCTGTTTGGACAAATAAAGGGTCAGTTTCACCCAAGGATCTACATAAATGAGACAAATAAAATTCCCCTTAATGAAAAAAGTGTTCCAGTAAGTTCAAGTCTTTAAGATAGAACAAAATAAAAACAAACGAAAGCATTAATGGGAAGTGTTTAGTTGTAGTGTTTGTCAGCAGCATTGCAGTAAATACATGTTGTGTGCTTTTTGTCTGAAACATATGAAAATTTAATTTAATTTCAGAGCCGTGTCTGGACCTGGTCTAGGCCTGGTCTAGGGTGTAGTCCTGAGGCTGGGATTATAATGAGCATCTACACATTTGAATGAGAATGACCTCTTTAGACACAGGTCACATGCACGCGCACAGAGTGAGTCTCACGTGCACGGCCTCTGTGTTTTTCACTGAGTCCTAGTTTAGCCCTGCTTTTGTCACAGTTTGGTCCTGATGTGGTACAGGGTTGAGTCCTGGATCTAGTCCTAGGCTTGTTGACTCAAGTCTTGTTTTCGTCCAGGTTTTGTGCTGGGGTTAGTCCTAGGTTTAATTCTGATTTTGTTCAGGAGTAGTTTAGGTTTTGGTCTTGGATTAGTTCTATATTTGATCGGGTTTAGTCTTGGCTGGGGGTTGGTTTATTCCTTGGTTTGTTTAGGGTTAAATCCTGGTTTGGTCTAAGTTTGATCCTGATTTGGTTCTGGTATTAGACCCGGTTTAGTTGAGCTTTAGTTCTTGTCTAGGCTGGCTCAGCTCTGGTTTAGCACTTGTTTAGTCATGGGTTTTGTTCTGGTTCAGCCCTAGACTAAACTCCCTAAGGTTTAGTCCTGGTTAAGTCTTGATTTAGTCCTAGTTTAATATTGCAATAGCACTATAAAAGCAAGTTTTTAAAGGGCTATGTGAATATACTTCTTAATACATTTAATTGGTTATGTCCTAGTTTAGACCATAATTAAACCTGTTTTTTGTCCTGTTTAAGTCCCAGTTAGTTGCTAGATTTGGTCCTGGTTTAGTTGTTGATTTAGGTTTTGTGATTGTACTTCAAACATTTACCAAGTTTTTAAAAGGAAAATAACTTTAACTAAGATTTGTCTTTCAAAATGAACTCCATTTATGTCCAGCAGGAGGAGCAGTGAGCACAGAACCCCGAAATCCAGAAGAAGAAAAGCCCTCTCCCAAAACCCCTCTGGACTTACTCACACTGAAGCTTTGACTGACTTCTGTTGACACTGGATCTAAACCTGTTGAAGGAGAGTAAACCAGGTGTGAGGCTGATAACATGAATGAGCTGTTCAAACACGGCTCTGGTGCAGAATAAACCAGTTCAACCGGGCCTCCACACACGCACGCACATGCACGCACACATGCACACACACATGCACACGCACACACACATACACATCTGGAACAGACACAACAACATGAGTCAGTAATGAGGAAGAATGAAGGAAGAAGACAGGGTTCAAACACAGTGTCAGGCGCGTATTATTCAAATGACTCACTTAAACTCATTACAGTCACATTATAGAGGTTTACAAAAGGAAAAGGAAACACTGGACGAGACAATAGACGTATAATTACACAGCAAAACACCAACAGGCCATTACACTTTTATTTTATATTCCATGAAGGCAACTGTCTCAACATAGTTTTTTTTACACTAAGCACTTTTCCAAAACATTAAGTGGCATAGGGTCTAGTCCTGGTTTTGGTTAACTCTTTAGAGCCTAAGATTTGTGGAAGGGTTTGCACTGGTAAAGTTCTGTTTCAGCCCAAGATGGTGCCCCACTTGTTTAGTCCCAGTTAAGTCTTTAGATCCCCAGGTTTAGTCCTGATTAAGTCCTTTGTTTAGTCCTGGTTAATCCCTAGATTCAGTCCCAGATTTTGTCCTAGTTTAGTCTAGTCTAGTATTTAATTAGTTTCTTTTGAGCTCTCGGTTTTACCCTGGATTTAGTCATATTTAGTCCAGGTTTAGAGGAAGGTTTTGCCACAGGTTAAATCTTTATTAATTCTTACATTTAACCTGTGTTTAGTTTTGGGTTTAGTTCTGGTTCAAACATAGATTACGTCCAAGTTTAGACCTAATTTATCTAAAGTTTAGACTCTTTTAAGCCTTTGTTATCACAAGTCCGGGTTATGTTATAGATTAAGTCTTTGGGTTTCTCTGGATTTAGTTCAAGTCTAGTCACAGGTTTTAGCCCTCTTTAAATCTTTGTTAACCTCTCAATTTAGCCCATGTTTAGTCCTAATCCAGCTCTCGATTTCGTCCCAGAAAACACCCAATCTCGCCCTAGATTCAACCTGATTTTCCTGAGATACATGAACAAGTAATTATTTTTTGTCAACCCTTCAGAAACTGGTTTAACAATAAACCTCAAACCACAAACTGTCAGGTCTCAGTGTTTGACATCAGAGACATTGTAAACATTAGAGACACCTGGTTTTTGAAAGGAGTTGCCTGGTATCAGCTCAGATCGTTCTCCTGAAGCGCCACATGAATCGACTCGCCCTGGTCTTTGTGTCGAAGAGTGAGAGCGTGAGAGAAACAGCTTCAGACTAAACAACCGCCGCCACAAACCCAAACAACGCTCCTCCACAAAGAGAGAGGCTCAAGTGAAGCGAGAGAGAACCAACGCGACACGAGCAAGAAGAGGGCTTTGAAACTAAACAGGAAAGAAAAGAAAGGAAGGAAATATGACTTTTTAAGGAAAGGTGACCTTTTAACCTTTTTTGCATTATAAGCTAGAAATTCATTAAAATATTTCCTCTTCCATTTTTGAGGTTGCAATAATAACTTTATGTCTACAGGAGTAGTATCTTCCTCTTCTTATAATAATGATACTTGATTATAATTGATTTATTGTCTACTCTAATTGGACAAAATGGGTTCAGATCTGAATCAGGACTAAAGTAGGACTAATATAAGATTAAACCAGGACTAAAACCAGAACTGAAATTGGAATAACCCAAGAGACTTAACAATAACTAAACTCTAAAACATGGATGAGCCAGGACTTAACCTTTGACCAAACAAGGACCAAAATCAAGAGTAGACCAAGATCAAAAAAGGACTAAACAAGGGCTAAAACAAGGTGTTGAATGGGACTAAAAGGACGAGTAAAGTAGGCCTAAAGTAGTTCAAACCCCACACTAAACCAGATCTAAATCTAGAACTAAACTAAAATTAAACCTGAACTGAACCAAGTCTGCACAACTGCTAAACTAAGAGACGAGACTAAACAGGTCTATTTCCAAGATTGACCCAGACTAAAACTGGGCTTGATCAGATTAAACCAGAGCTAAACAAAAACCTTACCAGAATTAAACCAAAGCTGACCCAGATCCAAACCCATGAGTAAAACCATTAAACCAGGACTAAAGGGGCCCTAAAGCAGTACTAACACAAAACTAAATTATTAATGAGAATAGACTAAACAAGGGCCAAGTCAGAACTAAACCAATGACATAGCAAAGTCTTTGGTGTCTTTCATTTGCCAGTCCTTCATCAAACGGAATCTTTAATCAGCCGTTTAAAGAGAAACACTCAATCAAACTTTCAGTAGACCTTTATTAGGTCAACATGGCTCTCACCAACGACTAATAAGGGTCCTTTAAAACAATTATTCAGTCAAGAAAAGTGAAACCGAAGCCCCCCCCCCAGTTGGTGGAGGTGGAGCTGATTGATGGACGGAGGATGAATGGCACAGAGCTCTGGGAAACTGGCACGTTGCCCCCTAAAAGCTGGCAGCAACACGGCTCCCGTCACAAAAAAACAAGGTGTGGGAGTTTAAAGGGTACAATACGAGCCTCGACCGGAGCCAAAAATGTGTCGGAGTCAGGTGTGGAGTACCTCGGTCAAACGGCTTGAACCTTGTGCTTATCACAGACGAGGAGTATTAAATGTCAGAGTCACAAAAAACAGGTGATAAATCTTTGAAATGAAGAAAAGGGGAACAATGGATTAGCGTGTTAGCGCTGTAGTCGGCTTTGTGATGAAGAATAGTGTAATGAAAAGTGATGTCACCAGAATAAAGCAAACAATGGGCTTGTGAAGCTGCAGGAAACAGAAGAGTCTAAAGTAATGGATATAAAAGTGATGACTATATTTGGAAAAAGTTGCTGAAAAGTTGAAAAAGTGAACTCCTTACTGCATTTGTGGCGAACAACTGAGCCATTTACTTGAGTCCCCAAACTGATGCGGACTGCCTATATTATTAAATAATACAGTTTGCACTTCATATAATTTCTACTCTAGCACACCCTCTGAATGTATAATGATAAGAGTCTTGTTTTACTGTTTCCTTTTGAGAATTTTAAGTGTGACTTGCGTATGTTTTTGTCAATGGACTTCAAAGCTTGCATTTCAATCTGTCTAGACTGCCTCTACAGTATATTGCAAACATATCATTATTGCTTTTTTACCAAATGTATAATGTATATCTCAAAGAGCATCTTGACTCATGATATTGTTATGGTTCATTAAAGAAATTTACCATTTTTATGTTAAAATATTTATCCATTTAGAGCCTGATAAAATAAAATGATGGGATAGGACCAGTATTCCTTATAGATTAGTAAATAATTTCTCTATTACTCTGTCAAAAGGTGATATAATTATTGCATTATTCAACATTATTAACAATATTACACGTTTTCCTGGTATTGTACTAGTCAAAAATATAATCATTTTTGTTTTGTGCCTCAAATACCCAAAATAGACTCGGGACACACTAGTCTGATTACTCACGAACACTGCTGACATTTTTTCTGGGAATTACATTCAGCGCCGTCTGGACAAAGTCTGATTGAAGCAGAGTTGGACACAGTTTATCGAGGCAGGTGTCTGATAAAGGCGTCCGCTCTGCTCTATTCCTGGCCTTGAGACAGGGATGTGTTATCAGTCACACATTATTTTGGACGTTCAACACATTCAGCAGATGTTTCCCGCTCCGGTCTGACCGCGTAATAAACACCTCATCAAAACTCCTCTGTTTTTAGACACTGTTGTTCCTTGACACAATGGAGTCTCTGAGATTTTGGGTTGCAGTTGCGTACTACTTTAACATATTTTTCCAGTAAATCCCAGGAAGCAGGATGTACATTTCAAAATATTGTCCTCACCTGCTCTGACCTTCAGCGTCAGAACAACAATATCTCTTCCTCGTTAAACATTACATGACTGAAGTTGTTTCACGTTGCCTCCCTTTTCTCTGTTTATATTTTTTGCTTTTGCTACTAAAAAAAAAAATTGTATCAAAATTGATTTTGTTAAATATCGCAATATTTCATGGCTTGATTCTTGTATCAATTTAAATTTGATTGAATTATAATGAATTATAATTAATAATAATTACTTTTATTTTTTTTTTTCATATCAAAATCAAACACTGTGTTGAATATAAAAAAAAAATTCTGCAAGCAATAACTTTATTGCCTATTTTAGTTAAAAAATAATATTGTGAGATACAGTTTAGGTGCTCACTATTTTGATAATTAAATATCATGTATTTCATGCTTTGTTGCTCTTGTGATACAGAGTACAAAATGAGGTTTACCTCATTCTATCATTAAAAATTATAATAAATTGTGTTACAATACAGGATTAGAGATATATTGGGATATATCGTACCGAGATGTGTGTATTGTAATAATTGTATTATTGCCAATTTTAAACCCCTATACCCTGCACTAAATTTTTCTGTTTTATCGGCAGCCATTACGTCCTTATTAACATCAGTGTCGACCAATGGCAGAGCTCTTTTTTCTGGAAGCGAGCTGTGATAGGACAAAGCTTTTAGAACTGAAAACTCTAAGCCAAGGTGATGCTTAAGGTGATGTTTTTTCACAGATGATCTTATTACGATCTGATGTAAGGTGAATAAATGGTTACTCCCTGTTAAAACGTGTTTTTGATTAAGGTTAGAAAGGTTTATTGCTGCATGTTTTGGTTTGAATTCATCTCTTACATAATGTCATGCCATTTCCCTGCTGTTAATTACATAACAGTCTGCATTTGTGTCTGTATTTTGGCAAAAACTGTGTCTATCTTTGGGCAAAACAATTATATAATCGTTGACTGCCATTTGATTCTGCCATTGATTTGTATACTCCACAACATGTCAATCATCATGACACAGGTCTGGAGTTCATCTTGAGTTCAGGAGTATTCCCTGTTTGAACCTGAGGCCGTCTGGTTCAGAGCTTTTCAAACAGAAAAAAGAAAAAGCCCAAACAAGACAAATACCACTGACATTACTGAACGTCTGGGCATTTCTCTTGCGCCGCATTCCTCACATTACTTTTATTTCTGGTTATGAGGCCCTTTTTTGAATAGAGAGCTTTATGATAACACACAGAAATTATGTTTGTTTAGCCTCAAATCAGCTGATAAAAGACAAGGTATAAGACATGCACCAAATATGGAAGTGTTCTTGCCCTTTTTATTTTAGGAGCAGTCACATGGAAGTTATTAAACAAGCTGATCGTCTGCAAAAAAGAGAATGTTTTTTTTAATAAATGAGCTGTTAATTTCAGACCACAGTACATTTTTGACACTAACAAGGTGGTTTTGGGAAATGACAACTGAGTATGTGTGTGCTGTCAGTGAGTGGGTAGAACACATCAATATTTAGTTGTTCTATTTATAGAAGCATTTAGGCTACAGCAGTACTCTACAAGTCACTGAAGGCACAGAAGACCAAATAACACCACATGGAGGAGGCAGCGTTAGACAGGGATGGTTTTAGAACCTGTGCTTCCTCTTCAAACACTGTTAAACTGAGAGCTACTAGCCTCAAATATCACACATATCACTAAAGCAGCAAAACCTACATTAAGTCAAAAATGCATTTTAGATAATAACACACATTTGGCTTGAGAGGTTTAAACACGTAAAAGTTTTGTGTCTTTAACTTGTGTGGTCATAAACATGGATGAGGAAGATTGCTGTTTTTTTATTGTTGCAGTGTTATATATAAACCACAAACTCCTTTTTCCCATGTGGTTATGTTGCACAAACCTCTCACTGTTTACCGTCTACCTGTAATGCCACATATTTGGCTAAAACCACAAAACTTGACAAAGCGTTTTAGGCTGACCACTAAACTGAAAGAGACAATGACATGCTTTACTTTTCATAAATATCATATGAATATTCTATCCTTGCGTTGATTTGACATGCTCTAGCTAGATATGTGTTCTCACAAGATGGTAGCATCTTTAAAAGATTTCCTTAATTAATGTCAAGAACCAATCAAAATTAATTAAATAATATTGTTCTAAGAATATTCAGGCTTCACATTACGCTTCATATTGTGTAGTGTTGCTTTAACGTAAGATAAAATGCACATTTCCATAGGAATTTTTATCAAAGGAACGCACACTAGCTTGAGGGCTACACAAAGCTACTTTAATAAGCTATGTGCTAATGGAAAACAAAACAGCAGCAACAGACTTGAATAGAACTGAAGTAGAATCCAGTGACTTGTAGCTTTTAGCTTTAACTGGTGTACCATGAATGCTTGTCTCTGGCGTTACACACTCACTGACCACACACACACTTAGTCAATCAGGTCCCATTTCTCCTACAGAGTTGATTTTGGTGCTATTGCCTTTTGTCGTTTAGCGTCTATTGAAGACAACATGAAGATAGACAGAAGTTTTCTCAACAAAATTGGTTTTAGTTTTAATTAACATTGTTTCTCGGTCAATCTACTAATTATCCTACAGCCCACTTTAGAAGTAAACCTCATTTAGCATATGTACATTTTTTAACCATAAGTTTGCCCATTATTGTGGGTACTTTAATGTGTTTTACAACCTAGCAGACCACTTATCTACCACAAGTATTACACTAAACAAGCACCACATACAACCCTAGTTACAATTGCAAAATATCTGTTTACCATTATCTTGTTCCCAAATCTCAGCTATTGAAGTACGCTCAGGTTGTTATATGTCATTGTTACCATTCAATGTGTTTCCATCAACTATCAAAGAAAAGCCAGTCATGTTTTTTGTGTGACGTCTCATTTCCAGTGCATGTTGTGGTCTAGATACATTGCGTCTTGTCTCTGTCAGAGCAGGGTGAGTGTTAGAGAATAAAATGTGAATATTAAATGCTAATTGTGAGTTTGGCTGATGCTAATGCTGTGATCCCAGCTGTTTCCTGTTGAACCAAAGGGAACACACACACAGACCTAGTGTTGAAGGGTCAAGCCCACGGTCACGGCTCTGTCTGAAGGGAGGGGGAGGGTCTGTGTCTAGACCTGGTCTCGTTTTCAACCCACAAGACCAGACCAAACCAGCTGACACTCACTCCAAGGCATTGTGGGTAATGTATTTCTTGGAGAAAACTCATTCAATAGTGTAAGACTATGAAAGTAAAACTATCAATACCATAAGAACCATCTCAGACGCAAAACGTATGTCTTTTTAGTGTTTGAACTGTGCTGTAAAATAAACTGCCTTAACTTGCAATTTTTTCAAAAACCCTTTCACTTTATATTACTTATTATATTATATTATACTTTATATTACCTTTATATTACTGTTTTGATATCACCAAAACCCAACATAATTTTTTGACCTACTCTTCTTGTAAACCCATCAGTAAAGGGTCTATAGTTAGATATAAGACTGGGACACCATTAGCTACACACCAAGAGTCACGTCTCTTTTGTCTCAGATCAAAATAAAAACATCCCCCTCCCATTCTCTCTGTCTCCCTCTGACTCTGAACTCGCTCTCCCTCTGCACTTGCTCTGACCTGACCCCGTGACCTCTGACCTCTAGACTGCAGGGGGAAGTTGTAGCAGATGCACAGTCTGGGTTCATATGCAAACACTCCCCATTAACTCCATGAGTATTTGCATAAACACATCTGAATATTGCAATAGACCGTGCAAATTCAGACACAAGAGCAGGTGGATACAACATACATCCTCTAATATACTATTCCACATTCTAATATAAATGTTGTCAGTTAGGTTCGGGCATTAGAGCATGGTTATACCTTTGACTCAAATTATTTTTTTTTATTTAATTTTCTTAGCTCAGAATTTTTTTACACAACGCTGGCATTTATTATCAACAGCTGTTTTTGTTTTGAGATATATTCTCAGGGGTTGTTATTGCAAATCATAAAACACAGTATCCTAATTGCAAAGAATGACTTGATAATGTAACAGCGTTATAATGCAAAAACCTTAAGGTATTGTATGTGAGTCCTGTTTTTATTTACCTGTTTCATTCCAACATTCAGTCCTATAGTTTAGACTTGGTTTAGTCCTTACTCAGTCTTGAATATTGATCTAGCACCAAGTGGAAGTTAGTCCAGAGCCTTGTATTTCTTTATATTTTGTAAACCTTTTATCAGTTTTGTGTTATGTCAAAGAGCATTCAACAGTTCATCATGCATTCTTTTTTTCTAAACTTTGCATTAAACAGGTGCCAAACTTGTGATGATAAACAGTGAGTCCTTAAACTCAAGGAAACTGGGAATAAATCTTCTTCCAGTGTTTATTGCAGCAGTATATGGCTATAACTCCAGACTCTTAGAGCATATTTACACTTTTTTTTAAATTCTACTTTATTGCAACAGATTCCAGTTTTGAAAGTTGGTTTAAAATATTAAAATCTCAAAACTTGCGGAGACATTTATTATATTCAGATCAAAGGGCTTTTGGAGTGTAATAAAATGTATATCTGTTTTAAAAGAAGACATTTAACCTTTAAAGCAAATTATATAGAAGTATTTTTGGTACTATTTATATCAACCTGTGCTCAACACTTAATTTGACAGCACTTATCTTTACTAAAGTCAGACAGTGTCTTCTTCAGATGTTAATGTTCAACACTTAAAGGTCTAGACAATCACAGCGGGCCAGACTTATTAACAACGCACAAGACACTGCTTTTTTAAACTCACTACAATCGCTGCATTTAGGCCAGGAACTAATTACTGCAAGAAACAACAGGCCATGCTTTCCACAGAAACACTACAGGACGAGAAGCAGACAGTCATCGGCCTTATTTATAGCCCTCAGTATGGATTTATTCACTGAGCGAGACACTCAGACTAATTAATGGGACAATGTGGGACTCTGGGAGAGGAGCGGTCTGAGGCTGTGGTTGTATGCAGATGAAATGCAGAGATCACACAAACGCACGGCCTTGACCTCTGAGTGCCTTCATTTACATACACGCATTAACATATATGCATTATGAGCAACACAGTCCACGTCACCGGAGTCTAGACACAGACAATGAACAGCTGAGAGCGAGGAAACAAGGAAGCATTAAGGAGGAAAATGGACACAAGCAGGAACAACACTGGTTTAACCCGACATAAATCATTCAGGTTGGAGTTTTCAGTTCCAGTGTTTGCATTAAAGCTAAATAAAAGGCTCAACTGAAGAACAATGTTAGGTTAATGCTTGTTTAGGGACAGATTTTAATTGTTTAGCTCTCTGTTTTTGTGTGTTTTTATTCTTTGTGAGCTGGGGGTGCATTTTGGAAGTTTAAACAGACATTGATACATTTTCATTTAACCAGAAGTCCATAATAATAAGTACGTATTAACACTACTGACTGACTATAGGGGTGTTTGTTGTCAGAGAGTGGGAAGAGAATATTAGTGAGTGGCTTGATATTTATAATCTCATTAGGCATTAGGGACGAAGCCCAATAATGAGCTGCTGTTTTTGAGCATTTGAGGAGGTGAGAAGACAATTTTTTTTTTATTTATTCTTTCTTTTTCAGATTTTCATAAGATGATTCCTCAATGTCACCTTGAATGACTGAGTGGGTTAGGTGTTGGACTTATTTAGCTGTCATGGACGCAAACCCTGCTCCTGGTATATATGTTACCTGTGGCACAGAAGAGTATTTGTGTTCTATGTTGCCTTTATCATTAATAAATTCTTTTGAGTAAGTCAGATCCAAGCGGAAGAAAGCAAAATCAAATCTCTCCTAAATGCACAAGAGATGGTCATATAATTCAAGTTAGCTGGACAAAGCCATAGATTACTAGCCTGGCTCCGCCCTCCTACGTACTTCCGCTCAATTTCATTTCGCTTTAGTACTTAGTCTGGGATCGCTGTATATTCTTAGGTTTCCAGAAATCAATTTTTTGTAGGACCAATCAGCGAACAGAGGGAGTGACTTGTTGTTTCCAGTCGGTTTCGGCGCATGACATACGTCACGACCACACGTTAGCGATTGGCTATGGCAGATCCTGAGTGACTCTGGGCAGATCCAATAGTTTTAAACTTCAACAGAGTTCCCGCATACAAGGAAGTAAACGCTTGTCAATGGAGCGAGGCCAGACTCTCTGTACAAATGAAATGTACGAGAGTCTGGTAGAACCAGGCTAATAGATTACACCAGACACATCCTAAATCAGAGAGAGTAACTTCCTGTCACTGTTCGATCATGTGTTGTGACTGGCTCAAAGTCAGTCAGTGTTTACTTACAGTAATGGTACGTGTCGAAATGTGTAATCACCTTTTGTGTTTTATTTCCATAATTTCAAATGCATTCAGAGGCGTTTTTAACAACCCTTTGGGCACCCAGCAGGATTTACCAGTGGACCCTCCACACACTTAACCTCGGCCACATTAGTCATTTTGGCCCATATAAACTTTAAGGATATTATATTCAAACTGGACATGTAACTTCATAAAATATTTACTGTCTTTGGGCAGACCTTAAATGTTGAAATGGTCTTTGTCACAATCGTAACTTGCAGGCTTATGTTTTTTAATTGCCTTGTATGCCTTTTGCAATTTTTAACCGATTTGCACAGCCCCTGAAAGCAATCTTTCCCATTAAAACATGTCCTTAGACCCCCTGCTGCTGTCTGTCTGTAACCGTTCCACTCTGACGTCTGTTTTGCTGCTGTCTCTTCATTATCTGCTCCGGTGTTTGCTAAATATCGACAGAAGTGAGTCCAAATGAATCCACAGCAGAGCAAGCTCAATATGTGGTGTTTTCAGACAGTTTTTAAGAGACGTCATTGATTCTCTTTCTGTGTCTGCGCTGCTCCGTCTCACTCAGTGAATCATGGAAATTAAACCATTGAGTCGGCTCTGGCCCAGCTCCTAGACTTATTATGTAAACCTCTGTCTGGCTTCCCTCTGTGCTGTCTGAGAGCGACTCAACCGGACGTTTTTCTCAGTGACTCGACAGTTCTCTATGTGCTCTGGGCTCATTCAACACTCGGACAAGGATTTGCTCAATTATATCAGGGTTTAGTCTGCATTCGTTTCACTTTTCTTTTCATAAAAACACATTTAATTAGTATTTTATTAGTTTGTTGGGCTTTCATTAAACTGTCTATACTTCTATATTAAATATATTGTTCCTTAATATTATGAATAGACTTGGTTTTAATAAAATACTCATGAAAATATAGTGGTTTTTTATTATTCAATATGTCTTCTGTATTAACCTTATAAAGAGAGATTATGTTAAGGAAACATTAAAAGATATACTGTAAGCTGCAATTTGGCATACTACTGACTAAACTTTACAAAAACTCTTAAGGTGAGCTAAAATAAATAAATGACACTGCACTTATGACTTGACTGTTGACTGTGAGTCATATGCTTCAAGTCAAATGACTGAGGTTATGAATAATAATGAGAGTACTGTACACCAAATGTTTGAATGAAGCAAATTAGAGACAAATTTAAACTTTTGTGACAATTAATGAGTTATAAATTGGTTGTAAAATTGCTAGTTTTAGCCAGTGTTTCGCACAGACCTGCAGAAAGTCTATGGCGAGGTGTTGATGACGTCATCAGGTGTGTGTGTTGGTAGAGACATTAAAAAAGTGTTGTAGGACTGTTTAACTTTTTATACAGAGGTTACTCTGCTTGTTGCTCAAACCACAAGGACATGTGGCCCAGTGTTTGTATTAATTACAGCAGATTTATGCAAATGAACCGCAGGTCATTTAGATTTTAAACACACGTATAGCTCAGGGCAACAGGATTACTGTAGAAACTGTGTCCACTCATAAACGTGGCTGGTGTCATTAAACAGCGGATTCGTCTTAAGCTGTATCAAACAAAATTGCAGGCTGCCCTGAAGAAAGTAACTTTTGCGAGGGTGCTATTGTTTTGAGAAACTGAAGACGAGACAGAGCTGGTTTCTGGAGAGTTGTATTGGCTACAACTATTGCCACTTTCTCTGGGCGTCAGTGGCTCAGTGTTAGCGCGGTCGTCCTCTAACCAGAAGGTTGGTTGTTTGAGCCTCGCTTTCCCCACAGTTCTGTTGTTGGGCAAGACACTTTTTGACTAAATGTAATATAAATGGAGAATTCCCTTTAAAGCTTCACTCGGTTGGCGTCAACAGAAGCGGTCTCCTCTCGCTCATTACTCTCCTGCAGCAGCAGCGCTCAGTGACGTGAGCTGATCTGAGGCAGAGTCTGAGCCATTCACAGAGTAGCCAGTACAGAACAGACATGGAACACAACACTTTAATATCAGCATAATTTACTGTCACAAAAGTGAACGTGCAAATATTATATTAACGGCTCATCCTTAATGTGTGGGAAACACTGTTGCTCGTGTTGCTTGCACAGACAAATGTATGACAGTGTACCTATAATCCAGTCAGTTATTTTTATTAATGTGACAAGACTAGCTAAAAAAATACATATTATTCATTAATTTTCTCCCGCTCCGGTCAATCGCAGGGCTAACACTTCGAGACAGGGAACTCCAGGGTCATGTGATTATGACTATTGCAGATAAAGTTAAATCTGCTGGATAGTCATGTGCAGCTCTTGTTTGTGATTAAGGGACTAGCTCCGGAACAGTCTATGCTCATCAGATGCTTCAGATGAAAAATAATTTAAGAAAGTCAGTCATATTTTCTTTGTGATGTTTTGTGAGATGGCAGGAAATGGCTGTAAAAAAAAAAAGAATTGTTTTGTCTGTGTGATGCATCATGGACATTTTATTAGCCATGTGCACTAACCAGTTTAATGGAAAACTTTTTGTGTCTTTTAACAAAACTTTATATAGCATTTCTATTAGACTAGACCTGGTCTTTGCAGGCAGAGATGATATTTTGATGCTAGAAGATGTTAAAATGCAACAGTCAACATTATAATTTAATCCTCAGTCAGTATTGTTGAATCATAATGCTCATACGTTTCTCATCTTTGCCATTGTCAGATTAATATTGCTTTAGTTTTAGTTTGATTGAGGTTTAGTCCTTTGGTTTATCTGTTGTTTAGTTCAATGTTTTGATAATTTTCTTTGTTTTTTTGTTTCCCAGGACTAAACCAGGAGAGAAAATTGCCCGAAGCGTCACACTAAGTCTAACCCAGAATAACTTGTATTGTCTTCCCTGCAGATAAAGTCACTCAAGTCTAAACTAAAGTTGTTTTGCTCCAGAAACGTGCTGATGGTGTGAATTGGCTGTATTTGGCCTGAAAAATAAACTGTGAGCATCACATGATAGAGCTGTAACAGGAAGTGGACTAGGCTTTCTACATAAGGAGCCACAAGACAAAGACAGACTCATGATGATGATGAACTACAGACAACCAGGATGGCCGAGTGGTTAAGGCGTTGGACTTAAGATCCAATGGGCATCAGCCCTCGTGGGTTCAAACTCCACTCCTGGTAGAATAAAGTGTAAACTACTACAGCTTTAGAGGCTCGAAACTCAAACTACACCAGCCACTTTGTCCTCTCTTTGAGTCTGCAACAATAACCCACCATCAGTGAATCAAGCTGATGTCATGTGACTGACGTCTTCTCCAGGCCAGATTTGTTTTACAGATGTGTGAACCCTAGCATTATGCTTAGTGCAGAGAGACAGCTCTGACAGAGAGGCCAGTCTGAGTGAGTCAAAGTCTGATCAGTTCAAACCAAAGACCAGAGATGAGTTTACAGGAAGAGGCTTTGGAGTAGGAGCAGGTGGATGGGCCGCCACCAAGGACTCAGGGTGAGTCAGGAGATGAAAAGAACGGACACTTTGAAGTAAGAAGCATCCCACTGGTTTGAATAACATCACCTCGGGCACTTAGACAAACCCAATATTAGCACAAACCATTTCAGCTTTTCAGAGAATTAGCAAAGCCTTTTAAGAAGTCCAAGGACATTTTGGACATTTTAATACAAGTTGAGACACTTACACGAGACTTCAGGGGTAACTATTTTGTAAAACAAAAAAAAAAAAGGAAGTCCAAAGGCCAAGACAAAATTTTATATTACCTTTTGGGGACACTGTCATATTTGTTTTTTTATTATTTATTTATTTTGATACACAAGCAATAACCTGCAGTAGACAATTTTAAAAATTGCAATTTTAGGGGCAACACAAAAGGTTAACATGATGACACCACATTTCATTCCTGTCTCCAACACTTCTCTAAAATTGAATAAAGATAAGACAGTGTCTCTTTCATCTCTGCTGTCACACTCTGCTGCTCACTAAAGCTCTAATTAATAAAACAAAAATTGTTGCGTTATCAATCAAAGCAACAAGGACCAAAGATCTGGACCCAAACTTGGACTCCCACATGGTTCTAATGTCTTCTTTGGTCTCATGTTTTAGGTCTTTCTCCCTCTGATCAGGTCCAGACTAAACTACACTTCTCTGAACTGATGGATGTGTCTGGGCTTCTTGATGGTTTCCAGATTCGAGTTCCAGACCACCTTCAAATGCTTCCAATAAAAAGGGTTTACTTTGACTCAAGTCCTGGTTTTGTTCTTGGTTAAGTCCTAGTTGAGTAGTGGTTTGGTTAATTGCTACTTAAACCTTAGAAAACCCTCCTATTAAACTAGTCATTCTCTACCATCCATTCTCCATCTTCCTTGTGTTTTATTATGGTCCAGTTCTTACCCAGAGCCACAGTCTGCGCTCAGAGCAGATTTTTTTATTTTTTCAGTTTGTGGTGGAAGACGCTGAGAGCTCTGACCTCAGAAACATTAAACACCTCTGGGACCAATCGAAATCTAATGAAATCCAATGTTTTATCGACCAACGTCCAGACAAACCGCACTAAAGCTGTAGAGTCCGCTGTGTGCTTTCCATCAAACAAGATCCAACAAACTCTCAAACATAACAGTTCAAAAGTCACAGTCAAATTAAGCTGTTTTTTCTAGTGCCTTCAGATACAAGTTTAATCTATGTTCTGTCTTGGTTTAGTAGTGGTTTTATTGAGACTTAATTACTGAATTTGATCTGGGGTGCACCTCTTTTAGTTTTGACTTCTACTTTGGTTAGATCTGTGTTTTCTCTTGGTTTAGTCCTAGATGTAGTCTAGGTCTAGTCTGGCTTAGTCTTGAATAAATCCTAGGTTTAATTCTGCATTTTTCCCTGGTTTGGTCATGGATCTAGTGTTAGTTGGCTGGTTGAGTCTCAGTCTAGTCCTGGGTTATGCGTGGCTTGGTTGTGGGTTTAGTCCTGGTCTACATTCAGTAAGTCCAAGGTTCACTCTTTGGTTTAATTCTGGTTTAATATTCAGTTTAATTGTGGTTAAGTAGTTTAATCCAGGGTTAGGTTAAGTCTTAGGCTTAATTACTTTATTTTTGATTTTTATTGAGATTTTCTAGTCTAGTCCTAGATTCAGCCCTGGTTTAATTCTGGTTTGGAAAGGTTTTTGATACAGCCTGGTACAAAAGATGGCTCCCGTCTCTAGAGCTAAGTTTTTACTACATGACAACTCTGTGGAGGGGGAGGGGGGGGGTTGATTATGTCTGTATATGCTATCTGAGAACTATTGTGTTACTAAGCAGTAAAAGCCAAAAAGCCTGGATGTAACCGCCTATTTTATTGCCTTGTGGTAACAACAATATCGGTA
Organism: Neodontobutis hainanensis; assembly: GCA_024349245.1. Classification (NCBI taxonomy): domain Eukaryota; kingdom Metazoa; phylum Chordata; class Actinopteri; order Gobiiformes; family Odontobutidae; genus Neodontobutis; species Neodontobutis hainanensis. The sequence continues at coordinate 90,184 of JALDNG010000236.1, read as the reverse complement.
AATAGAGGAGCAATGGGCGGGAGATATCCATATTTTTACAATCATTGGTTAACACCTGATTTAGTCATACAACCAATAGTCTTCAATCACAATCCATCTGACCAACCTGCAGTCTTATAGAAACTGAAACAAAGAAGAGGAGCCAATACTGGGAAATTGGGTCTGGTTCTGGTCTATTTGCTTTATGTAATTCCTCTACAGATAAAGACTTAAAAGACCAGCAATATTATTTCTTAATTTCCAATACCAAACTTCTGTTGCCTAATGTTATGTTTCTATGGTGAAAATACACTTCCCCAGCCAAACCCTGAAAGTACAATGGTTCTTTATCCCAGACCACCTTATCAGTCAGTCAATTTAAGTGACGAGCTGTAGATGACTAAAAGTAGACCTGTTCATTCATTCATTGCTTCTGTTGTATCGTCAAATGTGATGAAAGGCAGTGTAACTACTGGGCTGAAATGATAACAAAGCTCTGTGCGCATCATGGTCTAGTCTAAACAGTTGAATTGTGTGAGTCAGTCCAGCTGGTGACCTCAGCTGGGCTCATAAACACACACTGACACACACCGACACACACTGACACACACTGATACACACTGACACACACTGACACACACCGACACACACTGACAGGCTTCTTATAAATTACCTGACAATGAAACCTGGGCTGCTTCCGTGGTTTATTTGACTGAGCAATACGGTTTAAAAGAAATACACATTAAAGTGTATAAACATTGGCATAGACAGGGATTTCCCGGAGCAGCGCGCGCGCACACACACACGTACGAGCACGCGCACACACACACGGGTACGAGCACGCACACACACGCGCGCGCGCGCGGGGGGTACGAGCACGCACTCACACGCACGCACACAGGAACGCGCACCAGCAGACGGCTAGACACAGACGTCTGGCTTTGCTCGAATGACGAAGCGACGACAAACTTGAGCTTCAACCCCCCCCTTTTCCAGCGAACAAACACAGCTTTCCCTTTAATTCCCCCCAGACAGTTTCCTCTACAGTGGCTTACTGACAGTTTGGGTAGATTTACGTCGTTATTTTACTAAGAAAACGCTGAATTCAAGCTTAATGTAAGATTTTCAAACAGGCAGAGAGCAACCAACGGTTTAGAACGGAAAGCTCACGAGGACGAAACATTGTCAAAGTTAACGGCTATTGTAGCTAAAATACAAGTAAAAAAACAACGTTAAATCGATAAAAAAATATATATATATATGTATATATTATTATTATTATTGCAAATTTACTAGTCTCTACTTCAGTCTTTTATAGTTCAACTTCAAAGTAGACCCATATTCACCCTCTTTTCCTGACGAACTTCAGGTCAATTAGCCTAATTAAGCTAATGATAAGCTATTTTTCAATGCTTTCAAAAGAAACATAACCGGCTAACGGTTGTGACTTTACAGCATCATCGCAAAATTCAACACAAAACCCAGGTGTTAACAGCACAAAGAGGTTCCTTAGAGTTTGTCAGAGGGGTCAGAAGAGACTTTAGTGGTAAAATAGTCAACTTCACAAAGAATAAGACATTGTAAATTCATGATAATAACAAATATATAAGTTTTAAACCCAGTTTCGTATGTGTAAACGGTTGGGAAGGTTAATTTTACATCAAGAAAATTATTATTTGAGTGATAACCGGTGTTTTACTGGCTTGCTGAGACTGTTTAAGCCAAAGTAAAGAACTGTGGGTTTATTTGACAAGGCCACTTAAGAAAAGGCTGTGTAAGAGACAAAAAGCATTAAAAGTGAAGAGTGGAGAGTCACTTACTGATTTCCATGCTCTGGAGTGAGGTATAGCGCTTGCAGTTGCACGTACAGGAGACATTGGCGGTCGTGGCGTTTAAAACACCCATCAAGTTCAACATAAAAGCGTCCCAAAAGACATGAATACTCCCCAAGAGGAAGAATTATAACACAGGAAAGGGCTGGGGCCAGAGAAAAGCGAAAAGGGAAGCGGAGGAGAGGCGACCAAATCCGCACCAAACTCCCCGCTGAATGCTTCCCCTTTTCAGCCCTCAGCCTCCCCTTCGCTGTCCGTCCTCCTGCCCCGGGTCTCTCCTCCTCTTCCTCCCAAATAAGTCTGCACAGTCCGACACGTCTAAATCTTATTAAAGACTACAGAGGAAGGGTTTCAAAGCAGTTCTCGGTTCCGTGTTTGCTCGCTTTGCTGGTGTTCCGCTGAGTGAGTGACCGGCGGCTCTCTGCGGCTGTCTGCCCCGCTCTCAGCGTCTGTCTCTGGGGATTTCTCTGGCTCCCTCCGCCCTCTGTCTCTGCCGCTGCTGGTGACACGCTTTTTGTGTCTCATTCGCCTCTTTCACCTTCTCCTATCAGAATTAACACACTATATTCATTTTATGTTGTTTTTTGTTTGTTTTAGTATGTAATGATCCTGTAATTAATAACATTCATAGGGCACATGCATATAGGTTATGTATAGATAGGAAAATGCACTATGTTTTTATAAATAGAAAGTTAAAGTGGGTCAGGGTATACAGGTTTGCACTTCTTTTCTCCTCCTGAGCATTACATTTGATAAACTATGTTGATGTTGGCCTAATTCTGTTTGATCAAACAATTAAGTTTTATGTTTCTTAACACATACATTGACCAACATGTGTTCTGTAGGTTGTTGCCAAAGTAAGGACTCACTGCATGTTATAGGCTACTAATGAGCACCTATAACACAAACTTTGTCTTACTATAGAAGCTTTCCAGTGCAAAGATGACAGACTGTCTATGTCTTTTCTATTCTTGTCATGTCTTTGACAGAGATGCTTCAAAACTACTGTCAATATCAGTTAATGTCCCAGTTGTAAATACATTTTGAATATTATTGAGGACTGCTTCAAAAAATGTGTTCTGACCTTGCAAATTGTAATAAGGAAACATTTATGAAAAAACGAGGCCTTGAGACAACATCACCTTGGCTTTTTAATGGATTTGAATAGATAAGAATATTCAGCACATTCCTGAAGCAATCACATGCTTGTTTTTGAATAAAGGACACAGCATTTGTCAGCACCTACAATAGGACAGGATCAAATCCATCTAATTCAGTTTCTACCATGACTATCAAACTCAGAGCTAGAAGTTTACGGTAATGTCTAAACTTTGGTTTGATGCAATGTAGAAGCGGGCTGGTTCAGTTTTACCAGAGTTTCACTGGAAGGAACCAAATTTCAATATCAAACAGTCTTTATTTAACATTGCTGAAATATATAGTGTCTTTGTCTTGACATTGGCCCTGATTCTCCAGGTTCCACTCTGACAGTCTGCCGCGGTCTGCTCTATCTTTATCTGCCCTTATTTGGAGCCTCTCACTGATGAAAAGACTAAACACAGGTGGGACACAGTTAATGAGGCTTAAAGAGCAGCAGCAACACATCCAGGAGAAACAGTTCATTTACAATACAAACAATATATGATTGTAAATGAACAGCTTTCTCCTTTATGTTCCGCTGATAAAATCTGTAACGCACCTGGGTTGCTAAAGTTTGTCTTAATGGTTCAGACAGAAATAGATTAAAGGCTACATAACTTGCCTTTTTAAGGTCAAGAGAGGAATGACATGTAAAAAACTAACAAAAAGTAATAAACTTTTGAATGAGGATACTCAGATGTCTCATATGTACTTATCATTTAAAGTTGGAGTGTACTGTATTATGACACAGTAGCTCTGCAGGAAAACATTGTCTATGAACAAACCCAGTAAAGCCTTCAACAAGAAAACGTGTTCAAATAGAAACATGGATGGGCTTTTTTTTTCGACTGGCATTCAGTTTGTCCTCTCAGGGCAGCTGTAGAAATAGGAACAGTATAAGCTTTTCAAAGCTGTATTATTCATTCTCAATTCTCAGTGCGCCATCTTTACAACTGTCCCAAAGCTCTAAACGCTGCTTCAAGGAACAAGGAGGGGACACTTCTGTAGGAATCAGGAGGACAAACCAGAGCATCCTACAAAAGTCATCATGGCAAAGAGATATATCCCCTTCCATACCACACGTACCAAGCCATCTTCATGTTACGTTTATGAAAAACTTTAACAGAGACTAGAGAAGTGTTTGATGCACGAGTTCATCTGTGAATGTTACATAATGTTCGTGAACTTTATATTTCTATAGAAAAATATGTCTCATGTTTACATAAAATGTGGCAAACTCTATCCACAAGGGTCACCAAGCCCGGATAAATGGGGTTGTGCCAAACTATACATAGAATATGTACACACACACACACACACACACACACACACACACACACACACCACTCTTCCATTAAAATCAAGTTAACTTATGGTTTTGCTGAAGATCCAGTTGCATAAATGTCATAAACAGATGCTCCAGAGAAAAGGATGTCTCATTGTGCTTCACACATCTCTCCTTCTGTCCTTGTGTCCTCTGTGGAAGGGACTAAGACCCGAGGAGAGGAGGGAAGTGGAGGAAACATGAATACAAGAAAGGGCTTTGACACTCAGCCTTTCTATTATCTTTTTTTTCAGTAAAGACAAATGCAGAGTGATATTTTGCTATTTTTAACTTACTTCTGACTGATTACTTAATGCACCTTTGAAGCAAAGCATGCAGGTCGTAAGGTCATAATGCATGTTTCTTTGTGTGAACCTTTAAGGCATTTATAAACTCAACTGGTTTTAGTGCAAATTGTTTATAGAGAAATCACCATAAGACGGATCTTTTTGCACCAGATGTTACCAAAAATATTAAAAAACAACTTTTGGCATTCACATAGCAGCCCCTACAGAGACAAAAACGCATCTTATGTTTCACTCATTGTACCTCATACTCCATTATCTGTTACCTATTGACCTCACTAAGTAACAGGTAGAACACCCAAAGAGCTGTTTCAGGACGTTAGAGGAATACAAGCTGCATCTGACCATTGCCCTGGGACTGTGCCGACCTCAGACTCACACTGGGAAAAAATAAAAGTATCCGTTTTACAGTTTTCGTCTATGTTTGAGGACGTCCGGAGCCAGACAGAACATTGCGTCATCTCAGTGATTGACAGACTCCAGACAGAAACAGCACGTCCCATCTGAGTCAACTTTCTAATTAGGTCTGGGTGACTGCGCCGCTCCGAGGGAAAGGGTTTTTATTGGCCAGCTGTGCTCAGCAAAGCCCTAATCAGGAACTAAGACAAACATATACACAGTCTGCAGCAGTGGGAGAAGCCTGTGGACGGTTTATGGAAGAGTTACAACCTTGTCATTTAAACTAAACCAACAAGACTCTGTTTCACTTTTTGTTTGGTGCAATTATACGTTTTACTTTTATATACAGTAGTTGTAGTTGTGTAATTGCATTTTGGCGTCTACTGCAGCAGTTAGTTGTTTCAGGTTGAGCTTAATTTAACTTATCAATTATAAATGTCTTTCCAAATGGTCACCAATCTGCAAAAACAGCCTAAAGAGTCTTAAAATTGTGAAAAGGTAAATTAAAATAAATTACCCACTACAGAACATAATCTAGAAACTCCAGCCACAAAGGTCACATTGTGCCAGTCCCAGGCCCGGTAAATGGTGAGGGTTGCATCAGGAAGGGTTTTTTTTTTTTTTTTACAGAACACAATATTGTTAAAAGACTCAGATTCTGGAGAAAACTCTGTGACAGCAGCACTGCATTAAAACAGGCCTGACTCTGTTCTGGAAATCACTGCATGTCTCAGGAACCCTTTAGAAATGAGAGTTAAAACTGTTACAAGATAAGAAGAAGCCACATGTGAACAGCATCTCTGGACCAAAGGTCATTTTAAATGGACTGAAGCAAACTGTAAAACATTCCATTTAAACCCAACGGTTTGTCTTTGGTTTAATTATAGAATAGTACAGACCCTTTTTCTGTTTGTAAACAACATAAGTTGGTGCCCATCTTTGTGCCGTCAGTTTAGAAGAACGTATTATATGTTCAACGGCAGAATTAGCATTAGGTCCAAACATGTAAATAACATGTTCCTAGGCTAATGCTATATCCTTTGTTTTTTTTTACTGTTGCATTGTGCTTCCTAATGAAAAAACAAACAAACATTGAAATACTTTTGATACTTCCGTCTGCCCCAGGCCAGTTGGCATTAATTGTGGAAGGGTCTATAGTAAAGTATATTATAATATAGTATAGTATGATATTATATAGTATATCTGTGAAGGTTCTCAGTCATCCAGGACATCTTGAAGAAAAAGCATCTGGACTCAGTTTTCAAGGTAAATGTTAAAAGGCATGCATTTATTTAGCGCTTTCCTGCACCCTTCTCGGGCACCCAAAGCCCTTTACATTGTGCTTCCACTCACCCCATTCACACACATTCACTCCTGGGGCAGACAGAGAGGGGGGCTGCCACACACACACACACACACACACACACACACACACACACACACACACACACACACACACACACACACACACACACACACACACACACAGTGCTCAACCTTCTCCTACCACCACCAAACACACATCTACAGTCACACACATTCATACACCAGTGCTACGGACACCTGAGGCAAGGTGGGTTAAGTGTCTTGCCCAAGGACACAACGACAGTATGAAAGGTGGGGTGAGCGGGAATCAAACCTACTACCTTCCAGTTGAAGGACAGCCGCTTTACCACTGAGCCACTGCCGCCCAAGGTGAAGACGTTTTGTCTCTAATTCCAAGAGACTTTTTCCATTCTGAGTTCAACTGGTAAGAAAGCTAAAGAATTCCAGACTTCTATAATATAGTTTAGTATAGTACACAGATGAAGACTACTTAGACTCAAAACACACACACATATATATATATATATATATATATATAGTTTTAAGTGGGACATTATTGTGCTACAGCCCACATCAACTATCTGCTCGATCCAACTGAGAGTATGCTGACCTTCGCTCCCTTTTTGACATGAACATCAGCAGGAGGAGAACAATTCCAACCAACAGGAGCTGCTTCTACTCTGTATGTACCTACCTGTATATCAAAGACAGACCAATAAAGCCAAGGTTTAATTAGAGCAACTGCTGCCCCCTGCTGGACACAAATATAAGGTTGAGACAAAGATAATGTGAAAAGGAAACAAATGAGACATAATCAAACCAATGTTTACCCATAGAAACATCTTATTGTTTAACAGGACAGCATTAACTAGTTAAAGTCAGAAAAAATGAGATGAGAAACAGTATTATGTTCTTCCAGGTGCGTGTGTGCTCACAGATCTGAGCAGGGGACCTTTATCTGGTGACTTCACTGGAGACAAAGACAAACAGAGTGACCACAGCTCATGTCCGTTAGTGACTCAGCCTCTTTTTACAGTAAACTGAGTCTGTCTCTGCCGTCACTGTCACCATCTGCAGCAAATGAATCAACACAAGACACTGTACAGCTACACTAACACCTTAAAATAACAGCAGGAAAACAGAAATGTAAGAGCAGGAACAGGAATGTATATGTATATACTGCAGGGGTATGACTTATTCCAGCTACAAAAAAAGTGTATTTGTTCACCATTCTGACTCTGAAGCCATAGGTCTTCATTGCAGCTGTTGTGTTTCACAGAATCATGTAAAAGAGAGACGTTAATCAGGTGCTCTTCATAATCAGAAATGGAAAATAGAAAATACTAATAATATTTGACTTGATACATTCCAGAAAAGGCAGAAAGAGGGATGTCTGTTGGAATATAAAAAACAAATGTGGAGTAATGAGGTGGAATGAGGTAAAATGTCTTATTAGTATTTGGAGCAGCTCATGTGGGACGTTTACAGGAAAAAAGAACAATTTATTTAGTGGTGTTTTGCTTCTGTCACAAAGTTGAACAAACGCAAAGATTGTGTTGTGGTTTTAGGACGACGTGCCCATTAAAAACGTAAACTTCGGAATCCTTTAATGTTTACCACCTGCTCTAAAGTCGTGTAAACTGTGAACATGGTGTTCTCAGTAAAAATGAGGATGTAAGTTTCAGACAGACATGTACGGTTCTGTTTTCATTCTTCCAAAAATGTTCTGAAAATCTTTTAGTGATTGAGACCGAGACAGAGTTAGTCCAGTCTAAGACCAGGTCCAGACTCACGGAGGTCAGTGTTTGAAGGAGACAGGGTTAGTCCAGACTTAGACCAGGTCCAGACTCACGGAGGTCAGTGTTTGAAGGAGACAGAGTTAGTCCGGTCTTAGACCAGGTCCAGACTCACGGAGGTCAGTGTTTGAAGGAGACAGAGTTAGTCCGGTCTTAGACCAGGTCCAGACTCACGGAGGTCAGTGTTTGAAGGAGACAGAGTTAGTCCGGTCTTAGACCAGGTCCAGACTCTTGAAGGAGATAGAGTTAGTCCAGTCTTAGACCAGGTCCAGACTCATGGAGGTCAGTGTTTGAAGGAGACAGAGTTAGTCCGGTCTTAGACCAGGTCCAGACTCATGAAGGAGACAGAGTTAGTCCAGTCTTAGACCAGGTCCAGACTCATGGAGGTCAGTGTTTGAAGGAGACAGAGTTAGTCCGGTCTTAGACCAGGTCCAGACTCATGAAGGAGACAGAGTTAGTCCAGTCTTAGACCAGGTCCAGACTCATGGAGGTCAGTGTTTGAAGGAGACAGAGTTAGTCCAGTCTTAGACCAGGTCCAGACTCATGAAGGAGACAGAGTTAGTCCAGACTTATAGACCACAAATTAGAGTAAGATTTTTGATTAAATGTTTGTTCAAAATGATGTGGACAAACAAACAATTCTTGGTTTTGGTTGGTTTTTGATGCCTGATACCAAGACAAGACCAAGACCTTTAAAAATGCTATAAAGACCAGTCTCGAGTCTACATCACTACAATATAAAAGTAGTGCCTGATACTTGCTCGGTCTTGTTCCCTTAGATCTAATCCATCACTGTTATTTCAGCCTTTCCTCAACTAATCTATTAATAAAATTGGTCCACTGCCTGCACCAAGACAATACTGCTTCTTCATTTTTTTCTTCGCAGCTCAATTTAAATAATCCTGAGTGAACTCTCCATCATTTATCCCACTCTGTAATATTCCTCCTTCCCTTGCTGCAGTCATTTGTTGGAGATTAGGTCTGAACCGGAGCAAACAGTGAGCGATAAAAGGCTGTGTTTGAGTGAATCTGTTGCTGGAGGATATTGGGTTCACGGCCGACTGCTCACACACTGCAGTGGTATGAGGTAATGTCTGTCTCAACAATAACAAAACGCCTCTCAGACCATTTCTATCACATTATCTCCCCTCCGTCGTAAATCTGTCTGGACTGTTCTCCTTCTGTTTATCTCTGTTCAACCCAGTGTGTCGTTATTAGCAACTTTAATGTCATTTGTTCTCAAAGTTTTCAACACAACAGCAATAGCTAAGGTTTATATGTTTAACTAAGGTTGTAAAGTCTTTGGCTGTTTCTGAAACCATTAACCAGTGACTAGCCTCTCAATCTCTACATAGGTCTGCTTTACGGTTTATTTCCAGAACATTACATTTATAGAGCGACTCCAATTTCCTACGTTTTAGAGACTACAGCTAAATTACCCAATATTTTCCTTCACATTACAACACCAGCAAAACAAAATGCTTTTATTTTATTGAAATTGTAAAACTGACTTATAAAATACTAATACATTACATCAAAATAAAGTTAAGCGCTGACCTTTAGCTCTAAGTTCAGTGTCAGACCAATGTGATCCTGCAATAATGAAACAATATTTATCCACATTTTACTTTGATGCTCTATTCTCTTTTTTATGTTTTTTTTTTTTTTAATTTTGTCCTGTTCTGAGTAAAAAGATGTAATCAGCACTGGAATAGACACTTTCTTTTTTGTAGATTTTTTTCAGTCGTTTTTGGTTCAAAATTGACAAGACGTGTTGTTGGATGACAGGATCGCTAACTCAAAACCCTCTTCTAAGACTAGACAAAAATCAACAAAAGTGGAGCGTATATAGGGCAGGCTTGGTTAAAAAAGATCCAATGGACTCTATGACAGTAAAAATATATTTTTTTTAAACATGGACTAGTCAACGCCTTTTTACTAATTGACCTACTTTTCTTATTTGGCTTGTTTGTTCTGCTTTCCACTTACTAGAAATAAATAACATACCTTTTGTGTAAAACTGGAAATTATTTAACAGGAAAAAAAAGAATGCCCTGCCATTAATTTTAAAGAAGAGTAAATTCTTGCGTATTGTGATGTGAGTGGCAGAAGAAGATTGGTTCTGGCACCAAGTTTCTGCACTTTAAGGATTTTCTGTTTCATGTCACAAGTCCTGCTTGAGTTCAAAAGGAAACGCTTAACTTTTAGCCTGAAATATATACTGTATTCTCAGGGAGCTGCGCCCTCTAGTGGATAAAACTAACGCAGTCTCTCTTTAAGGCAACGTAGTCAGAAAATACAATGTTTTATTTCACAAAGCGATGGACTTTATTTGAGCAGTATAATGTGGTAGAACTAGGAATAAAAATGATTGCATTTAATGGGAAATATGTGTATCATAATCATACAAAACATGTCTAAGACTTTTCATATTTAATAAACTGAACCGGCTGCTTGTTAAATCCCGGAGCTACTGTGTCCAAACTGCTGAATGTCTGAGGCATGTTTGAGTTTTTGGAGCAGAAAAAGGCAGAGACAGAGCAGCAAGACAAATTAAAAAGATGAAAGAGCGGCAGCACAAACACCTACTCACACATTATCCACGCTTTAGTGCTAAAACCAAATTAAAAACAGCACCAACAGAAGAAAAGCACAGACATATTCAGATGCAAATACTCAGTGATATTATCAAGCCTCCTCCTACACATCATATTTAAGAGTTACACAGTTTTTAGACCATATCAAAATCTGAAAGCATAGTTTAGTGTTGATCTTTTTGGAGCTCATTTATTATCAACAGTAGAGTGTTGTTGACACACTGTGAGTTTGAAGAAGCAGACAGGAGCAACAACACAAAGAAAAAGCCATGTTCTGCTGTAAATGCTGTAACTGAAAGACAAAAAACCATCAGGATGGCCGAGTGGTTAAGGCGTTGGACTTAAGATCCAATGGGCGTCAGCCCTCGTGGGTTCAAACCCCACTCCTGGTACAGAAGGTGTTAAAAACTTTGCCAATTCTAAAACCAAACACAGGTGTCTTTACTCATGGTGTCATCAGTACTATGAGTTTCTTAACCAATCATCTCTATAAATCTAATAAAATTGAATGTCTGCTGGTTTATATAGAAGTGCCTGTCTTGTTGTTACTATGTTAGCGTTAGCTCTGGAGCCGCCATGTGTCTGTGATTTAATGAGGTCATTGTGTAATCAGACTAATCTCATTACACTGTGACAGATTTGATGCGTCTCAATTTCCTGTCTGCCTGCACCTCCCTCCCTCCCTCCGTCTGTCTGGGGATTCTGGGAGCCTTTTTGATAACTTTGTGTCATAAAGGGTCTCAAATTAGTTTTATCACTTGAGGTTTGTCAATAAGAAAGATGCTTTTACAAAAAAAAAGATCTAAAAAGTCATAAAGTCACAATAAAATACACACACTTTGTTCTTTTAATTGTATTTCCTTTTGTTTCCAAAGTTTAGAGTTTAGCATTAGCTTATCTGCTACTTTAGCGTCAGGACAGCAACTATCTCCTCCTCGTTAAACATTACGTGATTTAATTGACAGTATTTGTCCGTGTTTTATGTTGCCTCCTTTTTCTTTGTTGATGTTTTTCTTTTATGAGCGGTTTCTTCCTGGAACGTCAAGTCACTTTTTGTCACTCGACCAATGAGAGCTCTCCTTTTTTAAGCAATTGATTTGCCAATTTTTCCTGTGTAACTTATAAAATCCCTTTTATTAAACATAAGCCGGGGTCATAAAGCCTGTTTTTACACAAAATATTGATTTTAAAACAAACTATTCATTGGGATCTACTAGGCACTATGCAACTTGAGGTTAGAGTCTATCTTTGTGTTCTCCTGCCTTAATGAAAATATAAACTGTTACTCATCATGTTACTTATCAGGGCTTTATCCAAGCATGTTTGTAAAAGTACAAGCAAACCGTTTTGTGAAGGAAAGACTGCTGTTGTTTGTGCAAAGATGAGGCAGAGGGTATTTTAAAGTGTGTATTTAATGTCTACATTAAATTAAAAACGTAAACGTGAAAAAGTGAGTTCATAAAATGTAGGAAACAGGTACTCTTTAATTTTAATTTCCATAAAGCTCTGGATAATTGAAAATGAAAACTTCAGCCTCTTAAACTATAGCAAAAGGAGGAGTTACTCAGTTATTTATTCTATTTTAAAGCAACACTCCTATGTTTTACAAACCTGCTTCAGATCTCTGTGGAAACACAAGCCTGTTCTGGAAAAACTCACCCAAACTGAGCCGTACTATGTCCCTCTGTTACGTATCTGCCTCAGCAGGAATCCAGGTTGAACAACAAGCGAACCATTTTAGAAGCTTATTGAAATACAGTTTTTAGAACACTGCTACATTGGATACAAACCACTTTCTTCATAAAGGCATGTCTCCGTAAATATAAAGATATGTAGGTATTTTACAATAATAGCAGACCTTTTACTTCTTAGTTGTGTGTGTCTTTATGCTGTAATGTCTTGCTATTGCTTTATGATTGAATAAATAAAGACAGTATGAGTGTTTTTTGGCTTCTGTTACACTTATGTCTTGGAGTTAAATGCAGATAAGCAGCTGTCTGTCTGACTGCGTAGGAAGCTCTCTACAGAAGTCACTGTGATTTTTGGCAGAGTTGAACTAAAATATTCTCTCATTTCCAGCAGAGAAGGAGAAAAATGTTATAAAAGAGCGCTGCTGCAGAGCGGGATAAGCCTATTAGCGTCTGGGCGTGTGGAGGATGAGTAATCAGTCCCAAAACCTCCCACAGCAGCAAAACAGCACCGAGCCAGAACAGAGACTGCTGTCTGTAAACTCTATCAGACAGAATCATATTTAAAAGTGTTATCATCGTCTGGGGCTCGCTCCAGACTCATCCATTTAAAATAACATTTGTATTGTTTTTCACAAAGTGTCCACATTAGTCTTGTGTTCCAGGATCTAAAGCTGTAACAGAGACTCTGTAAAAACACTGGCAGACGTCTGAGTTTGCTGCCTGGTCATCTTCTCTGATTTGTTGTCAAAGTGTTTGGACTTTTTGGCAACATGTGATGGCAAAAGTGCAGCCTTCAATTCCACATTCACACCCATCCTTTCTATAGCAGGTGGAAAGCTGTGACAGCCCTAAAGGAAGGTGCTGTTGTCTATGAAGTGGAAATAAATCTGAGGATTTGACTTTAAAGCTTAACCAGGGCAGTGTCTTGGGTAATGTTCATGCATCTCATGATAAGTGCAGGTGACTGTCCTGAGAAACGGGGGGCAGGGAAGAGCAAGGGATGACGCTTAATTAGCTTGATGGAGATAACACAAAGCTAAAAGACGAATGAGCCGAGTGTTTGGATATTCTCTCTTTCTTTCCCCATCCTCTCTGTGTCTGACACCTCTCCCTCCTCTTTTCCCCCCTCAGTCTCATTATTCTCAGTAACCGCTCGTCTAGACACACTCCTCTCACCTGAGATGCACAAAATCATCTGAGTGATTCAGAGAGAGAGCGTCTGGAGGATTAACAACAACTCTCTGAAAGAATGAGAAACACCGGTCTGAACCTCACAGATTTGTGAGGACAGTTACAGAGACTGGGTCTATTACAGCCTTGTAAGGACCATACCATGAGGCCATCCTTTTGCATTAATGGCGTCAAAGAACTCATCTCTGACCTATTACCTCTGGGTTTGTTCATAGACAACATCATGTCCCTGCAGGGCTACCATAGCAGCTCACAGTCTGTAGATACGAGGGGTACAAGGAGTGGAATTGCAGTCCCTTTTTAATATGGACTGTCCAACTTTAACACTCCTAACAAACATTAATATTAGCCAGGACACAGTTGAGATCATTTATTTTCTAACTGAGTCTAAAACTTCACTGGGAACGTGGGAGTCTATTGGACTAACATTATGATCTAAAAGTAATTTGTAGTTGCTTAGTAAGGTAAAAATGCACCATTACAATTCTTGTTTTGTGTTTGCTTTCGAAACAAGAAAATTTGCAACACAAAATGTAGGCCAAGTGTCCCAGTTTGGAGATCTGGAAATATGGTTCCCCTAGGAAGAACTGTCTGTGGGTTTAGCTTATTATAGTTAGCTCCACTAAAACTGTGGAGATAACTATAAAACTAATATATATAGTAACTAACTATTATAACTATATATAGATATAGTTTTATATACATATATTTGTACTAAGAACACATTTCTAGACTGTTTAGTAACTTTGAAAACTAAAACAATTATTTTGTTTGATTAAACAAATTCCTGTAGTGTTTAATCTTTGCCAGTAGAGGGCACTAACTGCTTAAATACACCACCGGATGTTGTTCCTCTGCTTTAATGGTCCCCGGTTCTACTTCCGGTCCATTTTAGTTCCACAACACGCCACATGTAGCTGTCAGAATTAGTTTTTTCCCCGTAAACGCAGCTAAAATGAGCGTTCAGAACAATAACGGAGATATTTGTGTGACCTTACGAAACCTGTTCAACTCTATTCAGTGCATTAGAGACAAAGTCAGAGGTAAAACGACGTTTTTATCATGACTCAGGAGAAATGTGTTCTCTTCGTTAGCGTTAGCATAGTTATTTTTTTCACTGTTTTCTGGCTTTTTGAGGAGTTTAGATGCTTTCAACTTTTTCCACAAGCCAGTCATTGCGTGTAACAGTAAACTTTCCATTTTATTTAATGTTTTGAATCTGTTTATTGCCTTACGACAAGTTCACATTAATGTGAACTAGCTTAACTCCAAATTGTCTTTACATTCATAAAATACGAGACTAATACCCTAAATAAGTGTTTGCAACTTTTGTATTAAGTTGTTAAACTTAATTTGTTTAGACGACTTTATCTGTAGCTTCCTAAACGTTAATTTGTCGTTAACTATTGTCTGTGATATTGTCTTGATCAAATATAAAATTATAACTTGTATTTTCTGACAGATGGAGAGTCTAATGAGAATGATGCAGAGTTCAACCTCTCCAACTTCTGGGACACACTGAGTTAGTTTTTTTTTTTTTTGTTCATGTGAACTAGGCATGAGATTGTATCATAATTCTGGGAATAGGGAAAGAGTTTTTATGATTATTATAATGCTAAAATAAAAATGCACTTCCTCGAAATGAGGGCTTTAAACTCACTTTTCACTGGTTGCTTTGATACTAGTATTATCTGAGAGAAAGAAACAGTCTCACTCTTTCTTTTTCTAAACTTCCCACAAAGTCATTACAACGTTTAATCCACAGTTTTGTAGCAGTTTTGTAAATGTTGAAATTTTGTCTTAGTGCTTTCTAATCTTGTATTTGTCTGTGACCAGCTCTCAATGAGGCATAACAACATATTTAAACCAAAGTTTACCTTTAACCCATTGATTGTTCTTTACCCATTCCATTCCTTTTACCCAAGACATTTTTTAATGATTTATTAGCGTGTTTCTTACCTGATAGCTTTTAGTTTAAGTCTGTTAAGGTTTTCCGTCATCCAGGTCATCTTGAAGAAAAGGTTTAAGACAAAACATCTAGACTCAGTTTAAGACTACTCTCTTTTTTACATTTTCTTTTTAAAGAAACTAACAAAAACATCTTAATCTCCTCTATTCTCAGATCAAGCGGTAAAAGGTGTGTCTCAAGAAGCCACTAAACTCAGTCTGGCCTTTTCCAAACCTCCGCTGCCGTCGCCACAGGTCGGGATTCAATCTGGTTAAATATCTAGTTTTACTGCGTACAACTTCTCTTATCAAACAATTCAGACATTTAAATATACTGTCACACATCACTTTCATATTATCACTGACCTTTCTTCTGTTTTTGTGCAACAGGATGCAGAGAAGATTTCAGACTCCATTTTAAAGAGTGTCCTCAGTTTGTCCACAGTTTACTACTGGCTTCCTAAAAGTCAAGGTAAGAGCTTTATTTTACATGAAAAACTATATTTCAGGTTTTAGGTAAAAGTGATTACATTAAAAATATAGTTCAACTTCACTTTGCTGTATTTCTTTGGGAAAAAAAGCACCTCAGTTCAATTATGTCATTCTGGCTCATATGTGGCCTGCAGGAAACATAAACTCCTAATGGTAGGACTAAAACAATTCTTTACACAGCAGCATATGTTTATATTCTGTTGTTAATGCTTAAAATGAATCTTAAATAAAGATTTAATTTGCGAGAGCCTAAGCTGAAGGATTACATGGACATTCATTGGTTGCAAATGAATAAATGACGTATAGTTAGCTTTCAAAGTCAGATTTTGGGTCTCCTGCCTATAATTGTACTTCAACAACTGAGCATAAAAAAAGAAGCCTTACACACATTTTTTTTTTACGTTTGCCTCAGGTGTGACTCTTCGGCGTCAGGTCCGAGATGCGACGGTGGAGGTTTTAGATGGAGTCACTCAGCTGCTGGACGTTATCATCAGCTCGCCTCTGGAGAGGTACATGAAGCCATCCTTCTATAGCTGTTTCACCGTCCTATTTAACTCAGTCACAATCAGAGCTCTTTTCAAATGTCACAGGGATTTTTAGCTTGTCTCCTTATAAACTACGTCTTAGTGCCATTTCTGTTTTTTTATTTCTTTAAATACATGTATTTTATTAGTCTAAATGTTGTCCCTGCCACATTTTCACAGTTTCCAGACTGAACAGCATCTGTGCTTTATTCCCATTCTCTTTATTTTAAAGTCTGTTTGAATGCATGTGGTTATAATTGTTCGGTGTTTCATTATGAGCTCCTTTGCTCTGCTTTAGTCTGTCGCAGGAGCAGCTGACGTCGACAGGAACAGTGTGGTCGGCCTGTGACCAGTTCCAGCAGCTGCCAAAAGGTCTGTTTATTATTATTCCTTAATTTGTTTAAAACCACAGTAGTTCTGATATTTGTCTGTCTTTCTGGACAGATAATAAAGGAGCACTGTTGGTGGTTTTATCTGCTCAGATCGGAGTTATCAAAGACGCCATAGAGGAAATAGAGCAGGTAAAAACATATACTACCAGTCTCTGAATATGCAGGGTTTTCAGGCAAATGTTCAGAAACAAACCTGGGCCCATCCACTATTGATTATTTTTTATTTGAATTCTTACCGCTGAAGAAAAGGCAAATTCTTATTTATTCTGTCTTTCAATTGGCTCTAGCCACCGGTCATATGCTTTGTTTTATTTCTCTTTCTTCTGTATAAACTATAATTGGTTGAGAACTTTGTGTGGGAAAAAAAAAACAAAATAGGAAAATTATAAAATTTAGACGGAGAACAGTTGATTTACAGACACATTCACCTTCACGTTCTAAAGCAGGGTTCAAACATACAGACCAAAACTGGCATTACAGATGGTACAATCCGGGCCAGTGGGATGAATGTCACCAACTTTACCTAAACTGGAGAAAAGTAGACACAGTGTTGAGTTTTCAAAGAAATGTGGAGATATTTTTTTCTGTGAATCCAGTGACTTCTGCTTAATGATGACCGTTCTTCTTCCTTGTTTTTGTGAGCTTTTGCGTGCATAGCTCTCAGACAATCACGGCTCACAGAAGAAAGGACATTACAGCAAAGTCTAATATGTCTTGTGACCATTTTGTTAGGCTCTGTCCGAGGCCCAGGACCCGTTTGGGGACGTTTTGGATGAAGTCATCGAGGGGGAGGAACCTCGCGGAAACCAGGACACCTATTGGTCGGAGAAGGACCGTCGTGTGATCGGTCCGTGTCAGGGTCTGATGAAGGCGTCGGCGGCGAGTCTGAGGAAACTGACGTCTGCCGTTAAAACCAACGGAGATGTGTCGACGGCACAGAACCTGGCACAACTCGACGACCTGGCGGACATCTCCAAAGATATCAGCCCGGGGTAAAAGACACGCAACCAGAATTCACTGTTCAATTTAAAAAAGAAGCCCAGAATCACTCTCATCTTGTTTTTGTAAATGTCTGAAAAAGAACTAAAACTTTGTGACAGTGTATATGTTTTGTTTAGTCACTTTTGGAACGCCTCCAAGTAAAGTCTAGTACGGTTCGAGTCGTGTGTGAACCTCCAGTGAGACCATAGACGAGCTCAAACAGGAAGAGCCTCATAAAGTGCCAACAAAAACTTGCATAACTTAATTTTGTCTGACTAAATTAAATGAGAAGAGGTTAAATGTGAAGCAATGAAAAGGTAAAATGCTTTATTAGCATTTGGGCCAACTGCACCATCTAGTGTGTTAAAATTAAAATTTAAAATGTCAGCTGAGAATTCAGAAAATACATTTGTAACAAGGATCAGTGAATAGATATAATTTATTTTAACATTTGGCCATTATCTTTTTACTTTTTCATAATAAAAGGTGGGTACTGCCTTCTTCTGGCTGTTATTGGAAACAGCCCCACACAAACTACATCCCACTGATACTGTTCACCAAATGTAAAAAATAAATAAATGTTGGTGGGCTTGTAGCTGGGTGACAAAAATCATCCACTGAATGTGCGCTTTGTGCATAAAACTATAAATACTTCATCTAAAGCCAAAATGGTGTGATTGTACTTTACTTCCTGTAACTTTGAGCTGTG
The DNA here is from genome assembly GCA_024349245.1 of Neodontobutis hainanensis. Taxonomy (NCBI): domain Eukaryota; kingdom Metazoa; phylum Chordata; class Actinopteri; order Gobiiformes; family Odontobutidae; genus Neodontobutis; species Neodontobutis hainanensis. The sequence goes on along the minus strand of JALDNG010000236.1, from coordinate 71,559 downwards.
AGCTGTACAGTTATTATACATTGTTACACAGTGGTACTTCATTACCGTTTCTCTCTGTTTTCTTCAGTGTCGATGATCTGGCTCTGTGTCTCTATCCTCCCATGGACTACAGCGGAGTCGAGAACCATGTAAGTATCTCACATCTTCCTTCTGTTAACATAAATCTACCAGCCGTGTTCATAAAGATTAACACTGCCGATTGTTTTATTTCTTTTCTATAGGTTTCTAAACTAGCAGCTGTTTTGAAGAAAGTCCTGGACATAATCCGGTAACAACTCATAAAATACTTGGTGTGACAGTTTTGGAAAATCCCTTTAAAGTGGTTAATATGAAGTGACTAACATTATCTCGAACAATAACAACTACAAATGGGAAGGTGAGGTTTTTCTGTGTGATATAAGGTGTAGAAGAAGAAGGTCTGTGTATTTATCATTTGAACCAGAGGTGGGCAATAAATCTAATAAAAACTCTACAAACAATAAAGATGTAATAATCTTCTGAGAACGAGAATTGTCAGTCATGTGTTTTAATTCATTTGCTTACTGGGTTTGTTTAGTGTTTCCATTGAGCATAAAAGAGTCTTTTTTTATTTGATTGTTGATTTGTTGATACATAATATTTCTTTGACATTCTTTAAAAGAGCATTTCTTTGTCCAAGAGACTCGGGTGGAGCTAAAGATTAAGGGATTACAAGAGTTAATGTTATTCTTATTGAGCTCATCTCCAATATCTTTTCTGTCTTGTTTTTTTTATTTTTTATTTATATATCCTGTCATTATCTTTTATCATATGTTTTTTTTTGTCTGTTTAGGTCGAGTCATGTCTGTGGGGAGACGGAGCTGACCTGGGTTCAGTTTTTAGACGGCGCTGTGGATCACAACCTCCAGAAAACCAGAGCGTTAATCCAACAGGACAGCTAACACTCACAGGTGTATGTTATGTCAGAGGAAGTGAGGACAGTTTGAGTCAAACTGAATTTAATATAAGACGTCTAAAGCAGTGAAAAAGATGTTCCTTTTATAGTTCTTTCAGTGGACTGGCTCTGAGCTGATTCTGTTTCTGGAAACTGAACTTTAGTGCTCTCTCTCTCTTAAATTAGTTTGAGCAGAGCCAAAAATAGCCGTACATTACCGACAGAGGGCGCTGTTTAAAACAGACAAACTGCCGCTGTAACATGGACCAGCCCAAGTTTTGTCCCAGTAACTGTCTGTAAATAAATACACACTTCTTTTGTCATTTTTGTCAAATCAAAGTCAAAACGTCATTCATCCTTTTTCTTCCTCTGATCCGAAGCCGGGTCTCGGGGGCAGCAGTCCAAGCAGAGCATTCTTTCCCCTCCCCAGACACTTCCTCCAGCTCCTCCGGGGGAATACGGGGTGTTCCCAGACCAGCCGAGAGACGGACTCTCCAGCGTATCCTAGGTTTTCTCTGGAGTCTCCTCCCAATGGAACATGCCTGGAACACTTCCCCTGAAAGTCCCTATCCTGGCTGTTCTTCTTGATGTGAAGGAGCAGCGGCTCTACTCTGAGCTCCTCCCAAGTGACCGAGCCCCTCACATTGTCTCTAAAGGCTAACCTTGCGTTGCAGCTGAACCCTCTGAACGTCAGAATCCCGGCCTTACCGACTCGTGTCCAATGATGAGGCAGCTCAGACCGGATTTATACTGATTGGACAAAAGTGGGGTTGATAAATCCAACCACCTCCAAGTGTTCATTTAAAGCCCTGTTTAGAGTCCTTTCAATTATTCTTTGCCTTGTGTTAATCTTGACCATTACTCATTTACAAAAGGACCTATATTTACATTAAATAAATACATCATACAATACTTTCACAGATATTTTCCTTAGATTTATTTTTTTGGCATCCCGAATAAAATCTTTTATGACCCACCTTTGTGAACCACAGAGTTAAAGCACTTGCCCTTTTGTCAACACTTTCAAAGAGTGACCAGCAGAGCCAGGTTAGTGTCCAGCTCCACCCTGCAGAGGAAGTGTTTGGACTCTTGTACCCGAGACCTTAAGAGTCGAGTAAAGAAGCCCGAACGATAAATCAAGAGCTTCCCCTTTCAGCTCCTCCTTCACCACACCACAACGATCGGTGTGGCTAGAAATCAACTGAACCCGCCGTTCACAAAGAATAGCCAAAGAAATTTATATTTGGGCTCAAAAACCAACAAAGTTATTTTTTATGTTGCGTCATCATTAGTTTCAGGAACCAGAACCAGCTGTGAAAGACAGATCAGTTCCTCCTGTTATAAATCCAGGAAACACAGCTGTTTTCACACAGGTTTGAGTTCACCTGGTGTTGATATAAGCTCATAGACGACATAGACACGGAAGAAGTTTTTTTTCTTCATAACCTCTGCTGATACAGAAGAAGGTAACGCTGGGCATGTTTTGTGGAATGTATTAAGCCCCCAGAGAAAAAGAAAGACAAATGTGTGTGAAATATCAAAATGTACAGTTGCAGAAGTGACTAAATTAAAGTATAGTAATAAAAATATATAAAATATTATATAATTATAAATAAAACAAATGATTGTCTGACTCGGAAGTGAGATTTTTTTATGTAACTCTGTGTAATGGAGTGACTCTGACCTGAAAAGAACTCTAGAGAGTGAGTGCAGGTGTACGGCTGTGGCAAACAAATAGTTTCATGATTAATCACTGAAAAGAGGTAGGACAAACAAACAGTGAGCCGATTGTTAAGAGAGAGAAAAATCCAATGGGTTTTCAGTATCCATTTGATTCATACAGAAGTCGTTGGTATTGGGACATCTCTCGAGTAACAACTTGTGTGAAAATTAAACATAATTGCTTGTGTAGGAGGGTGTTAGATAAGATTTTTGATTGTCCGTTGCACAGAAAATAGTTTGACATAACCACAGAGAAGAATCACAACATCACTAAAACTCTGCTTAAGCAGTGGAACAGAGTTTTTGTTCATTTAAAACATGAGCTGAGTCTGCATGTCCTCCACGTGTTACCGTAGGTTCTCTCCGGGTACTCCAGCTTCCTCCCACCGTCCAAAGACATGCATGTACAGGTTAATTGGTAATTCTAAAGTGTCCCTAGTGAATGAGTGAGAGTGAGTCTGTCACTGTCTGTCTCTAAATGTCAGCCACTGTCCAGGGTGTACCTCACCTCAGGCCCAAAGCTGCTGGGATAGGCTCCAGTCACCCGCGACCCCTAATGGGACAAAGCGGTAGAAAATGAATAAATGAATGAGCTGGATCTCCGTCTAATCTTTACCAGCGACTCGGAGCCTTGCTACCATTCACACGAGATGAGAGCAAAGATCAAGGTCAAACATGATGCGTTCATTAATGACATAAAGATGACATTATATCAGTTCAGTTCAATCACTCTCACAGCAGGAGCTGGGTTTGAACCCCCGAGAGCTGAAGCCCATCAGATCTGAAGTCCCACACCTGCAGCCCACCTGGTGAGCGAAAAGTAGACCAGACATGTCCGGTACCTTTTTAATTTTTTTCCTGACGACAGGGGGGTATTATTGCCTCCTTCTGGTTGTTATTGTAAAAACGCCACAGTTCCACATAATGGCCTTCATTTAACAAAGCAATATTTGGCATTTATCAACATGAATGTGGGCGTACGGTACACTTAAATCAAACGTCAGGTCAGGAGCTGGTGTAAATTTACACAAGTTTAAAGTCAAAACCGAGCTAAGCAGCGAAACGCATTGGTCCTTTGAAAATATTCCAAAATATTCCTCTGTAACAATAGTATTTTAAGCACATTTAGGGCCATGTGCAGCACGAGCTTTCAGATGATTTTGTGTGTTATCGATACAGTCTCGAACACAGCAATTCATATTTTGTTATTTATCAGAGACCACTTTTACAACTCTCAAACGCTAATGCTAAGTAATGTCACCTGAGTAAACCGTCAGTTGTGGTTCATTTATTTAAGCAAAACACCCGTGTATTGTTATTAGACGACTCAGAGACAGATAGGCTTAGTTTAGCGCTTCATTTGTGAAGCTGGAGTTGAGAGAACACAAAGAGAATATTTAGGGAAAGTATTCCCTCAGCATCGAAAAGGGAAAACCAGTGTTAATTTTGTTGACGAAAACTGACGAAAATATTTCATCAAAGGTTTTTTGCAGACAAAAATAAAACTGTGTGTGTGTGTGTGTGTGTGTGTGTGTGTGTGTGTGTGTGTGTGTGTGTGTGTGTGTGTGTGTGTGTGTGTGTGTGTGTGTGTGTGTGTGTGTGTGTGTGAGAGAATGGGGTGAGTGTAAAAGAGCTTTGGGTGCCTGAAAAGGGTGCAATAAACCACTATATAAATGCATGCCATTTACCATAATCCAAACAAAATGATGGATCTTTATTCAGCCGTCTTTTGAAACTTAATGTACGCTGCTCTGCAACAGTCATATTTTACATTTTGAGGCATCTTTGACTTACTGGCAAACCAATGTTTTAGTGACCATCAACCAGCTCCATCAATAAGCCAAGCTGTTCATCCTGCACTGCTTCAGAGAAATCCACCTTCAGCTGTTTCTTCCACAGTTCATCCAGCCTCACCACCAAAATGCAATTCAGCTGCAGGCACAAACCACTTAACTGACCGTCTCCATGGCCTCAGACTTCACAATTTTTGTTTCTTTTCTTCCTGTCCCAGGTGAATCTTGGATATTTCTAAAAAGAATATCACTTGACATGCCTCTCAACAAACTCCACAATGTCCACAAAAGTGGCTCTGCTACAAAACGTCCACCGGTCCTGCATGACACACGAACAAAAACACTACAAAAGTCCCAAAAGAAACAGTACAATCACCTTGTGTGAAAGTCCCACTATGCCTAGTGAGGGAATAGCACTCATCCTTGACAAACAATCCAGATTGTTTAAAGCATATAGTAACTTATAGAATAGGCGACTGTGATGAGAAATTGTGTCCTTCATGAGTAATCAATGCGTGTTCACATCTTTTGTTTACAACTTTGACAACAATCACACAAAACATCCACAGTGTTGTCCGAAACTACGATTGAATCCACGCTTCAACAACATTCCTGTTGACAAGATATTGTGGTGTGTAAAGCTAAAAAAAAAAATCTAAATGCCGCTTGCAGGTTAGGACATGAGGGTTTATACTGAAGACACGTCAGGCTGAACCTTTTAACACGTTTACGGGCAAACATGTTCAGATCTTCAGCCAGAGAAGCATCAACACTCATCGGTGTTGCTTTATAGTCTGTGATGCCACAGTCCCCTGGAATCAGACTGTTGCATCTGAGACTCCAGTCTTTGGCCTTGTTCAGAGGGCTTCTGTGGGACCTTGGGACCCCGCGTCCTCCTTTGTTTGTGTTGGACCCTTGACGTTAAATGACTAGGGGCCAAGCCGAGTCAGGAGAAAAGTGTTCTATGACACAGTTTTGAGTAGACAACACAAGACATTTATTTTTGTATTGGCCAATATCACAACAACAGCCATTTCAAAGATGGAAATTATAACATTATTAAAAACTTATACAAGTCTAATATATTGTGGGAACTTTCTGATGCAACACTCATTCAAGCTCATCATGTCTTTTCTGTCCTGTCTTGTTTTGTTTTTTTTAGATATTCTGTCATTATCTTAATTATATCCTGTTTTTTTATTTTTGTCTGTGCAGGTCAAGTCATGTCTGCGGGGAGATGGAGCGAACTTGAGTTCAGTTTTTAGTTTTTAGTTTGGATTACTTCCGGCAGAAAACAGGGGAACTAACACTCACAGGTTTATGTTATGTCAGAGAAAGTGAGGGCAATTTAGGTCAAACTGAATTAAATATCAGGTGCATAACATATGCATGAGTCATTACAGGTTACCTTGAGTCATTACAGGTTACCTTGAGTCATTACAGGTTACCTGGAGTCTTTACAGGTTACCTGGAGTCTTTACAGGTTACCTTGAGTCATTACAGGTTACCTTGAGTCATTACAGGTTACCTTGAGTCATTACAGGTTACCTTGAGTCATTACAGGTTACCTTGAGTCATTACAGGTTACCTTGAGTCTTTACAGGTTACCTGGAGTCATTACAGGTTACCTTGAGTCATTACAGGTTACCTGGAGTCATTACAGGTTACCTTGAGTCATTACAGGTTACCTTGAGTCATTACAGGTTACCTTGAGTCATTACAGGTTACCTTGAGTCATTACAGGTTACCTTGAGTCTTTACAGGTTACCTTGAGTCATTACAGGTTACCTTGAGTCATTACAGGTTACCTGGAGTCTTTACAGGTATCCTGGAGTCATTACAGGTATCCTGGAGTCTTTACAGGTTACCTGGAGTCTTTACAGGTTACCTTGAGTCTTTACAGGTTACCTGGAGTCTTTACAGGTTACCTTGAGTCATTACAGGTTACCTGGAGTCTTTACAGGTTACCTTGAGTCATTACAGGTTACCTTGAGTCATTACAGGTTACCTGGAGTCTTTACAGGTTACCTGGAGTCTTTACAGGTTACCTTGAGTCATTACAGGTTACCTTGAGTCATGACAGGTTACCTGGAGTCTTTACAGGTTACCTTGAGTCATTACAGGTTACCTTGAGTCATTACAGGTTACCTTGAGTCATTACAGGTTACCTGGAGTCTTTACAGGTTACCTGGAGTCTTTACAGGTTACCTTGAGTCATTACAGGTTACCTTGAGTCATTACAGGTTACCTGGAGTCATTACAGGTTACCTTGAGTCTTTACAGGTTACCTGGAGTCTTTACAGGTTACCTTGAGTCATTACAGGTTACCTTGAGTCATTACAGGTTACCTTGAGTCATTACAGGTTACCTGGAGTCTTTACAGGTTACCTTGAGTCATTACAGGTTACCTGGAGTCTTTACAGGTTACCTGGAGTCTTTACAGGTTACCTGGAGTCTTTACAGGTTACCTTGAGTCATTACAGGTTACCTGGAGTCATTACAGGTTACCTGGAGTCTTTACAGGTTACCTTGAGTCATTACAGGTATCCTGGAGTCATTACAGGTTACCTTGAGTCATTACAGGTTACCTTGAGTCATTACAGGTTACCTTGAGTCATTACAGGTTACCTTGAGTCATTACAGGTTACCTGGAGTCTTTACAGGTTACCTGGAGTCATTACAGGTTACCTTGAGTCATTACAGGTATCCTGGAGTCATTACAGGTTACCTTGAGTCATTACAGGTTACCTTGAGTCATTACAGGTTACCTTGAGTCATTACAGGTTACCTTGAGTCATTACAGGTTACCTGGAGTCATTACAGGTTACCTTGAGTCTTTACAGGTTACCTGGAGTCTTTACAGGTTACCTGGAGTCTTTACAGGTTACCTTGAGTCATTACAGGTTACCTTGAGTCATTACAGGTTACCTTGAGTCATTACAGGTTACCTGGAGTCTTTACAGGTTACCTGGAGTCTTTACAGGTTACCTTGAGTCATTACAGGTTACCTGGAGTCTTTACAGGTTACCTTGAGTCATTACAGGTTACCTGGAGTCTTTACAGGTTACCTTGAGTCATTACATGTTACCTGGAGTCATTACAGGTTACCTTGAGTCATTACATGTTACCTGGAGTCTTTACAGGTTACCTTGAGTCATTACAGGTATCCTGGAGTCATTACAGGTTACCTTGAGTCATTACAGGTTACCTTGAGTCTTTACAGGTTACCTTGAGTCATTACAGGTTACCTTGAGTCATTACAGGTTACCTTGAGTCATTACAGGTTACCTTGAGTCATTACAGGTTACCTGGAGTCTTTACAGGTTACCTGGAGTCTTTACAGGTTACCTTGAGTCATTACAGGTTACCTGGAGTCATTACAGGTTACCTTGAGTCATTACAGGTTACCTGGAGTCTTTACAGGTTACCTTGAGTCATTACATGTTACCTGGAGTCATTACAGGTTACCTTGAGTCATTACATGTTACCTGGAGTCATTACAGGTTACCTTGAGTCATTACAGGTTACCTGGAGTCTTTACAGGTTACCTTGAGTCATTACATGTTACCTGGAGTCATTACAGGTTACCTTGAGTCATTACATGTTACCTGGAGTCATTACAGGTTACCTTGAGTCATTACAGGGAATATAGAAAGGTTGTGAGAGCAGGTGAGGTGAACAGCCCTCAAGGCCATAGAGAGTACTTCTAATTTACAGTCTCTGGGTTACAGTCTCTAGAATGTAGATTTAGAGTGGTGCATGTCACCAAAAAGAGTTTAGAATGACCCCAACTGAGAACGTGGGGAGGCAGGACACAGAACCCTAGAACAATAAGTAAACTATAGCATGAATACTTATGTGACCTAACCTTTAGAAGTAGTGGACACATCGTGGATCGCTCCAAATATGCCCACTTCACAGCTTTTTTACTCAAAAAAGCAATGACACCCCCACGCAGACAGCCCACAGGGACTGCAAGTACAAACACAAAATTCAAGATAAAGAATACAACATAGAAGACATCAAATGTGAAATGAGAAAATGTATCATTTTATGGGGAAAATAAATTGATTTTACATTTTATGGCATCAAAACATCTAAGAAAAGTTAGGTCAAGGCCATGTTTTCCTCTGTGTGGCACCCCCTCTTCTTTTTATAACAGTCTGCAAACGTCTGGGACTGAGACAAGCTGCTCAAGTTTAGGAATGTTGTCCCATTCTTGTCTAATACAGCTTTCTAGTTGCTCAACTGTCTTAGGTCTTCTTTGTTTCTTCCTCTTTATGTTGCACCAAATGTTTTCTGTGGGTGAAAGATAAGGCAGTTTCAGAACTGGATCCTTCTTCTACGCAGCCATGATGTTGTAACTGATGCAGGACGTGGTTTGGCTTTCTCATGTTGGAAAATGCAAGATCTTCCCTGAAAGATACAACATCTGGATGGGAGCATATGTTGTTCTAGAACCTGGATTTACCTTTCAACATTGATGATGCCTTTGTAGATGTGTAAGCCATCAGTCGCTTCATCAACTGATAGCATTAACGTGGGCTTGGGAACCTGCATGAATGGACCAGCTGGTTCACACATACCTACCTAAAAGCTGGGTACTGGCGGTGTTTGAACTGTCTGCGTCAACACTGCTCTGGAGGCATGTGGCTCAAGCCCACTTTGCTCAGGCACCAAACCCACAAGTCCCTGTCACCTGACAACTCATCAGAAGCATGTTGTGCGGCAATGGTTAGTAAAGAATTTGTGATTGTTTGGCCATTTTTCAGAGAATATGAGTAATAACAAGAAACTTTGGTGAAGCCATTAATTGTAAAAAGTATAATGACAACAGAAACTCCCCGAATGACCCTAATCAAAAGTTTACATACACCAGATCTTAATACAATGGATTGCCACCTTCATCAATCAATGACAGCTTGAAGTCTTTAGTGGTAGTTGTGGATGAGGCTTTTTATTTTTTTAGATGGTTAAGCTGCTCATCCTTCTTGGCACTAAATCTCCAGTTCCTGTAAATTCTTGGTCTGTCTTGCATGGACTGCTTGTTTGAGATCTTCCCAGAGTGGCTCAATGAGATTGAGATCAGGAGACTGAGATGTCCAGAACCTTCACTTTATGCTGCTGTAGCCAATGACAGTTTGCCTTGGCCTTGTGGTTTGGATCGTTGTCATCTTGGAACATCCAGGTACGTCCCATGTGCAGCTTCCGGGTTGATGAGTAAAGATTTTTCTCCAGTATTTTCTGATAACATGCTGCATAAATGAGATGACTCATTTAAAGCTAAGAATAAATTACTGTATCTTTTACTTCACAGATGTTAATGCTCAGCTCTTACTCATTGTTTTTCTCTGGTAACATCCACAGAAACTGTAAAACTCCTGCAGGTCAAGGCAGTGTCTCAAGAGCAGACTCTGACTGAGTCTCCAGTAAAAATGTCTGAAATAATATTAACTTATTATATATATATATATATATATATAATATATATATATATATATATATATATATATATATATATATATATATATATATATATATATATAATAAGTCCATCTGTGTCTGGTCTCTGTGACTGTCACTCATGTCTCAGATCCACTCTCATCTTTGTTTAAGGCTGGTTTCTAACACTTTAATAGTGTTAATCTGAAATTTAACACCAGACGAGTGTTTATATGAGTCCAATTAAGAACACACACAGTGTTGATTTAACACAGGTGATTTGATTTGAAGAATATTAATGTATAAACTTTAACGGTAAAAATAAGCTTCCAGTCAACTTCTATATCAAATAAAAGTAATGGTTACTTGGAACACACAAGCAATACAAATGTTACTATTTTTGCAATAAGTTTGCACTTTTTTTAGCGTAGCAAACAACTATGAGACCAGAACATCGTGGTCCAATCAGAGAAAGTTTCAGGTCAATAATAACAAAACGTTTTTCCCTCAAAATTTAGTCCAGATGCCTTGGACTTGAGGAAGATTAACTTTCTCAAGTCCATATTAAGAAATCAACTAACTTACTATAATTACTTGAAGCAGTTATGTGGAACAATCTAACATAACATTTTTAAATAAAAACTGAAGAAACACTGAAGATGCTGTAACCACCCTCACACACTCACAATCAAAACATCTGAATGCACCAAATCACAATTCTTATTGAGTACAGTTTATTGACCTTTCCTCTGAATTGAATACATGAAAACGGACTCCCTGCTCATGAAAATGCACCAGTCCACTGGTACCGTTGTTTTAAAGGCAACAGCACACATTTTCCCGAGGTCAGAACAAGCTGTGGTGTGTTACAGGGAAGTGAGAGTGCTCCTTTATTGTTCAATAATCTTCACTAATGATCAAAGCACTCAACCACTCTAGCTCCAGGCAGTATACACAATATATATATATATATATATATATATATATATATATATATATATATATATATATATATATATATATATAAATACATATGTTCTGGACACAGCACATGAACTATCTCTGCAGCAAAGTCCAACAGAGGACCTACTTTCTGCAGAGAGTGCGATCCTTTAGGGCCAGTAGGACATTCTCCAACTGTTTTTCTCAGCTCTCACAGTGTACTGCTGTAGAGGCTCGGTCTGGCTCTGTGGCCTCTCAGTCCAGCTCAAGACCAGGATTCAGAGGCTTCTCAACGTCTGCTTTAAACTGGAGGTCACACTGTTGAGAGCATCTTCTTTGAAAACTGGAGAAAACAAACCATAAGATCTGGCTCATGTTTTAATTAAAGAATATGAGCTTTTTCCTTCAGGGGGGTGCTTTAGGGTGCCCTGCTGTAAAAAGAACAAATACAAAAATAAATTTGTTCCACTCTTTTACACTGCTTAACCTGCAGAGGAGCACAAAGCAGTGACGCCTCTTTTCTTTTAGACACAAACTGTCACCTACCTAAAGTTTCAGTGTTTTTGTATATATTTTTAGACTGTGCTTGTTATTAGTTATGAATGATAGCATTTCAAATCTTATCTTATAAAGTGTTCATGTTTTGTTATTGTAGGGTTGTCTGTGAATTTTGACCGGACCGGTGATTGGCCCCTGGGCCGGACTTTGGACATGTTTGGATTAAAAACAGCTCTATTTAAGTCTCTG
>JALDNG010000236.1:0-55000 GCA_024349245.1 Neodontobutis hainanensis | reverse complement strand
TATCTATCTATCTATCTATCTATCTATCTATCTATCTATCTATCTATCTATCTATCTATCTATCTATCTATCTATCTATCTATCTATCTATCTATCTATCTATCTATCTATCTATCTATCTATCTATCTATCTATCTATCTATCTATCTATCTATCTATCTATCTATCTATCTATCTATCTATCTATCTATCTATCTATCTATCTATCTATCTATCTATCTATCTATCTATCTATCTATCTATCTATCTATCTATCTATCTATCTATCTATCTATCTATCTATCTATCTATCTATCTATCTATCTATCTATCTATCTATCTATCTATCTATCTATCTATCTATCTATCTATCTATCTATCTATCTATCTATCTATCTATCTATCTATCTATCTATCTATCTATCTATCTATCTATCTATCTATCTATCTATCTATCTATCTATCTATCTATCTATCTATCTATCTATCTATCTATCTATCTATCTATCTATCTATCTATCTATCTATCTATCTATCTATCTATCTATCTATCTATCTATCTATCTATCTATCTATCTATCTATCTATCTATCTATCTATCTATCTATCTATCTATCTATCTATCTATCTATCTATCTATCTATCTATCTATCTATCTATCTATCTATCTATCTATCTATCTATCTATCTATCTATCTATCTATCTATCTATCTATCTATCTATCTATCTATCTATCTATCTATCTATCTATCTATCTATCTATCTATCTATCTATCTATCTATCTATCTATCTATCTATCTATCTATCTATCTATCTATCTATCTATCTATCTATCTATCTATCTATCTATCTATCTATCTATCTATCTATCTATCTATCTATCTATCTATCTATCTATCTATCTATCTATCTATCTATCTATCTATCTATCTATCTATCTATCTATCTATCTATCTATCTATCTATCTATCTATCTATCTATCTATCTATCTATCTATCTATCTATCTATCTATCTATCTATCTATCTATCTATCTATCTATCTATCTATCTATCTATCTATCTATCTATCTATCTATCTATCTATCTATCTATCTATCTATCTATCTATCTATCTATCTATCTATCTATCTATCTATCTATCTATCTATCTATCTATCTATCTATCTATCTATCTATCTATCTATCTATCTATCTATCTATCTATCTATCTATCTATCTATCTATCTATCTATCTATCTATCTATCTATCTATCTATCTATCTATCTATCTATCTATCTATCTATCTATCTATCTATCTATCTATCTATCTATCTATCTATCTATCTATCTATCTATCCATCCAGACTGGGAACCCACATTAAAATGAGTAGTGCAAGGGTGGTAGAGAACCAATCATCGGCCTCCATCTTGCCCCTGACTTTCATGTCTCCTTCATTGCATCTATAAATCTCCCCTTTGCTCTTCCTCACGACCTCTTGCCTAACAGCTCATGCCTGATTCTGTCCATCCTCGTCACGCCGAAAGAGAACTTCAACATCTTCAGCTCTGCTTTAACTCATTACTCCTCTTTTCTCCAGAGCAAACCTCCACCTCTCTAGACTTTCCTTCACCTACTCCATGCTCTCACTACAGATCACAATGTCATCGCAGACATCTTATATGAGTGACCTCCACACTTTCCAGTAATTGTGTCTTCTCTCAGATAAACAGTGCAGACGACTCTGGCTTGCTGGAAGGTTGTTGGTGTGAGCCCTACACCGGAGGAGAGCGCCCCACTCACTGGAACGGAAGCTACCCCATCCTCAAGCGCTGGCTCTCCACCAGATGTCAACCCGTCAGATACGGACAGTGCTGGGTGTTCGCAGGAGTCATGTGCTCAGGTAAAAACACACTTTGGCAGTTGCTTAAGAGGCCTGAGATCAAAATGTTGGTAACTACTAGGTTTATTTGTTTGTTCTTTCTCAGTCCCAGTCTATTGTCCAAATATGGGCACTTCCTGTGTTCTCCTAAAACCCCTGTGTGTGTGTTCACAGTGCTGCGTTTGCTGGGCATCCCTTCACGAGTCGTCACCAACTTTCAATCGGCTCACGACAATGACAGAAACCTTTTTATCGACATTTATCACGCCGACTACGGAGTCAAAGAGGTCCCCACTAAAGACAGCGTCTGGTGAGACACCAGCACTCATCTCCCTTTGTTGAGATTCCACACTGACTGAGCACAGAAACAACACCGTAACAATAAGGGTTAAATTGAAAACTAAATCTTTCAACCAGTATAGCAATTTTTATTATTGTGATTTAATTACAAATGTGATTAACTGTTCAGTCCTAGTAACTATAATTTTAATATAAGTCTGATTCTGGTGCGTTTAAGGAACTTCCATGTTTGGGTGGAGGCCTGGATGAAGAGACCAGATTTGCAGAAAGGATACGACGGATGGCAGGTTCTGGACCCAACGCCGCAGGAGAAAAGTGGAGGTACAGACATGAAATAAATAGAAACATCTTTAAACTGAGTCAATTTTGGTTCATATTTCTTCTTTAATTTGGGATCATACAGTATTATTCACTGTTTTAACCTCTCTGCTTTAACTTTTATAATCGGAAGAAAGGTATAACAGGAGCTTAAGCAAGTCATTTAAACAGTGTATAGTAATATATAGTAAATAAAACTAAAACATTTTTTTATTGCAGCAGTATAAGGCTGTACCTTTCGCGTCTGAGCTTCTACACATCTCTTTGATTTATTAAATTGAAATTTAATAAATATAAATAAATTATTTTCCAAATTAAAAGAACTTGCAGCACTTGTGTGGCAGCACAGATTTACAGCTTCCACATGGATCTCTTGGTCCCTCTGTCTTTTATTTAGGCCTGAGTCTCATTTTTCTATGCAGGTGTGTACTGTTGTGGTCCAGCCCCGGTCAAAGCCGTCCTGAACGGAGACACCGACCTCAAATACGACATCCCGTTTGTCTTCGCTGAGGTCAACGCTGATGTTATCGACTGGCTGGTCAGAAACATGTCTAACAGATTTTAAATTACCTAAAGCTAATTGACTCTAAACATTTGATGAAATTTCTTACTTGTGTGTTTGTCAGGTCAAAGCCGACGGGTCAAAGGTTAAGATTGTCTCTGACACAAAGAGAGTGGGTCAGAACATCTCGACAAAGTCTGTGGGATCAGACAAAAGGATGGACATCACTGACAACTACAAATACAGAGAAGGTGAGGCCAAGCTCCAGACTCTGACACAATATGAACAGGACTGAGAACAAAGACATTTGCACTGAATAAAAGACAACTTGTTTCCTTAAAGGGACCGAAAAGGAGAGGGCTGTGTTTGAATACGCTGTCACCAGAAATTATCCAGATAAAGGGGAGGTCAACGACGAAATATTGAACGACATCATGAAAGAGTCAACAATTAATGGACAGCCAGAAAAGACGACTGAAACTGAAGAAATGAGTAAGAGCTTACCATCTCATTCGTTGGTTACAATGAGCTTTGAAGAGGTTAGTGACTTTTAACACATTTTAACTATACTTCTTCACCTCTTCAGTCTCTTACAGAACAAAGTGTATTAAAACTATTCTTGTTGAATGTTGCAAAAAAGAGAAACTTGTGATATTTGATCTTTTGTAAGAATGTGAAAACTCTTTCTTCGTTGGGCTTTCTCTATCCAACTGACTAAATATCTTTTTAGGCAACAATACTCCTTCAGTTTGGTTCCTTCTGAGTTGAGCTCAGGTGGTAGAGTGGTTGTCCAATAACTGAAAAGGTACTGGTTAGATTCCCGCTCTCCATAGTTACTACTGTCATTGTGTCCTTGGGCAAGACACTTAATAGATTACACAGCTGATGTATGAATGTGTGTGACTCTAGAGGTGAGTTTGGTGGTGGTTGGAGAAGGCTGTGACCGTTGTGTGAAAGGATGGATGGAATCATCATGTAAAGCACTTTAGGTGTCCAAGAAAGGTAAAAAAAACACTTTATATAAATACAAGCAATTTTCCATCTAACCTTTTCTGCAGCTTACCCTTCAGAAATACATGTTTGTGGGGTCTGATTCCTGGTTTTCAACCTCTCTGTCTAATCCAAGTTTCCTCTCTAGAAACTGTCCAATAAAGATGAAAAAAAGCCAAGAAAGACATGTTTGTAATGGTCTGTTTTCCTTCCAGGTGTCAGCACCACTGAACGGTGAGGATGTGAAACTAAACCTGGTGCTTAACAGCAAGGCCACAGTCTCCAGATCTCTGCTCATTTACCTCAGTGTCCAGGCCCTGACCTACAACGGTTCTCTCTCTGGAATAATCCAGACGGCGCTGAAGGACAAGACACTGCTGCCAGGACAAGGTCAGATACAGTTCCACAGAATACACCTCATTCAGATTGAGTTTGTCTCATAGTTTATTTCTGCTGCAGACCTGTCAATCCCGATTGTGGTGCCGTTCTCTGATTACTGGAATCCGATGTTGTACAGTGACGTGATGAAGATTTCGGCCTTGGTTTCGGACAAAAAGGAACCGAGTCTGGTCTTTCTGGCCGAGAGTGACGTGGTGCTGCTGGACCCTCCCGTCAACATCAAGGTCCGTCACTAATGAGAACAGAATTAAAAAAAACACCTTCTCTGTTACTGATCTGTGTCTGTGGTGCGTTCAGGTGCTGAATGAGGCCAGAGTGAAGCGTGAGATGAGTTTGGAGGTGGTCTTTATGAATCCGTTGAAGGAGACGCTGAAGGACTGTACCCTGACCCTGTCGGGGAGCGGACTGTGGCAAGAACCCCAGACAATGAGGTAAAAGGCTTTTTGTGATCGAAACTGAAAAAACAAACTATTATTTTTAAAGCCTAGGTCTGTGGTTCTCAATATTTTAACACCAAGTACCACCTTAAACATATACTGTATGGGCTGACTTGACATGTTTATGGCAGTCAAATATGGAGGTTGGCCAGTCATCACACTTTAGCTATACATATACCAAGAATCTTGATCTCCTTTTGGAATATGTGTCTTTTTAAAGTCACACATAAGCTTAATCATGTTTTGTAATGATTATTTACTATATGTGAGAAAAAGGTTTTGTTACATTTTAAATAAATGATGTCACGTCATGTATACATTACAACTACAGTTAAAATCAAACAGGCCTACATTTGGTTTACATATTAAAAGTTTTTGAATGAATAGATCTTACATGGGTGCTCAAAAAAAACAATATATATTTCCAGTAACTAAATAATTTTTAGCGCAGCTTGCTAAAATTGATTAACTTCCACTACATGCTGCGGCACGCCGCCTGAATGTAGTTTCAGTTTCTAAACTCTTATTTCTGAAGTCAAAATACAACTCTCTAGTATCTATCAAAAAAAGCGTCTGACTTCTTGTGTATAGTTTTAATGTTAAGAAATAGCCATTATAACCTTTTATTCTGTCCGACCCCTACAGCTTCCATGACCTGCGTCCCGGCTCCATCATCCGAGCAAATCTGTCCTGCGTCCCTTATAAAACCGGGCTCCAGACTGTGGTGGCCAACTTCAACTGCTCTGTGTTCAGAGACATCAAGAGCAGCTGCAAAATCCACGTCAAAGAGAACCTCTACTGAAGGACTCTTCTGTGTGTGTGTGTGTGGGGGGGTACTTCATGTGTATGTTGTTTTCTTTCCCCCATAAATTTCAAATACACCTTGGTGGGCTGCAAAGGTACTGCACAAGTATGTAAAAATAATAAGAAACTATTTTGAAAACTCTAAAAACCTTTTTGCATCAGTTCTTCTATATGTTGTGTGGAAAATATATTATTATAATTATTAAGGAATTTATAGTCTCCAGTAAAAATGTCAGAAATATGAAGTCTGGTCTGGTCTCTGTGACTGTCACTCATGTCTCAGACCCACTCATCTGTGTTTAAGGCTGGTTTCTAACAATTAAAACACAGCTTGATTGAGTAAAACTAACATAATAAAGTTGAGTAATCTCTATTGAACACTGTTACATATAAATCAATCAACTTCCTCAAGTCCATTTAAAGAAATCAAGTAGTTTAGCGACTACCTAAAGCGATTACTTAAAGTTGTTACGTGGAACAAGTTGACATAACATTTTTAATTAAAACTCAAGTTTATTTCTTAGGTGTACTTTCTTTCTGTGGTGATGATAATAAGCTATAGCAGCTAAGTTGCTTGTGCCTATGGAAATCCAGTTGAGTAATGATTCTAATATTGTTGATATCAGCTTTAATTTTCTTTACTTGTAAGCCTTTTTTGTGTTCCTAGTGCCACTACTGGAGAACTAGTAGAGACAGAAATGCTTACTACTAGTGGACCCAAAACTGTTGATCTAGTGTTTTTAGCGTTCACTAGTAACTAGTGGAACAAAACTTTTATCCACTAGTGTCACGAGTGAACCTTTTGCTGTGTACTAAACTTTGTGTACTAGCACAAGTGAGATAAAAAGTGTCCACTAGTACAACTAGTAAGCATTTTTGTTTTTAAGGATTAAAATGACACACCCCTAGGGGCACTAATGAGCCAAAAACACTTACAAGTACAGAAAATTAAAGCTGATTCAAACAATACCAGAATAAATACTCAAACATCTTTCCATATGTGCCTGAGGCCTTTTGTTGAAGAGAGGACATGTAACTGTGGAAACTTGAGGGTTTCAATTCCCTGCGTAAATACGTTTAACGTCCACCAGCAGTTGTCCAAGTGACTATTATTTTCTCTGTGAAGTTTTCTCTGTCTAGTGAATAAATATAGTGACTATAGGTCCTTTTGTTTAGTCGTTTGGTAATGAGGACACTTTTACCTGTAATGACAAAATAAGGGCTAAAGCAGGACAGGTCTAAACCTCAGAGGTCTGAATGTGAACAACACAACACATCACGTCTTTGAGGTCAATGTGCTGCAGTTTCTGTCAACAGCACTGAAACACTTCCCTTATCTACATTAAAATAAAAGCTTTACCCAATCACAGTAGCAGAAATAACTTTATTGTAGCAGAGACAAAAAGGGACAGCTTTAACTACAGGTAATCAAACATCTTAAGATAACTGTACTTTTCACTAGACATTATTGGAAAAGAATAGAGCTCAAACCAAGATCGGGCAAAGACCTTACTACTATATTTATTATTTGACATTTGAGAAGAATCAGACACAAAAAGCCTACTTTATTAATTTATTCAATGTCATTGAACATGAAAATAACACAACCAATAGAGTAGCCTGTACCATAGATCTTTATTTGTTACACCTTTCAGGGCTTTCCATTTCATCCACTGCAAATGGAATTTTTCAGTTCTTCAGTGGTTCTCATTTTATTTATCTCTGAAAATATTTGTTTCTGAAATTTACCTAAATTAAATCAGATCTAAACCAGGACAAAATTAGGTAAAACAAGTCTAAAGTATAATTTTCAAAAAGTTTAATCAAGGCCAAACAAGGTTCAGAACTCAATTCAAGTCCCTTTACACGTGTCCTGCAAAGCCTCCAAAGTATCACCAGTGGCATCTAAACCAGGTGTCATACATCATACATAATACATCTATAGACAGTGACTGACAGAGAATATTGTGCAAATTAGAACAGCAAAGCAACAGAAGGATTATTTAAAGACTTACAACCAAAAACAGCACTCACTCCAACTTGAAACAGAGGCTTATTTCAGAGGCTTCTGGGAAAAGAGGATTTGATAAGCTATTTTTGTGAATGTTGTTTTTTTTTAAATTGGGGAGCTACTGAGGACAATCCAGACTTTAAACAAACAAATGCATCACTAGCTTGCCCATTGGTGTGCCAAAAACCAGAATGTAAAACAGGAAGTGGTGAAAGGTTCATCATTGCAGAACATGCACTGAACCATGGTGCATAATGAATAAAGATAAACATGACAGAGCCTCTGATGCTGGTCTGACGGTGAGGGACAGAAAGCCAGAAAGGTAAGCATTTTATTTGTGCTTACACCAAACAGTCTCAGGTGTCTCAAGAATATCCTTTGAGTAAGTTCTTAAGAGAGCTCACTTGTTATTATTTGGCTCCCTTTAATTACAGCAGGGTCATGCATTTTAATCATCTTAGGTTCAAAAATCATTTCCTTGGTTTTGTCTGTATCTAAAATTCAGACGCATTGTTGAGAAATACATTAAAACAGAAATGCCAAAAAGCATCACGCTTATCATGCTCCGTACAGCACAGAGACAAGACTCAAAACTTCTGAAACAAAGTCATTAGGAGTGATGAGACCAAAACTGAACTTTACGTCACAGTCATAAACATTACATTTGGAGAGAAGTAAACAAGGTCTGTGATGAAAAGTACACAGTTCTGCTGTGAAACATGGAGATGGAGCTGATGTTTTGGAGATGTGTGAGCTACAAAGGCACAGGAAAAGATCAATGCAGCATGTTATCAGAAAATACTGGAGGATTTGCACTCATCAGGCATGAAGCTGAGATTTTGATGGGATTTCTCATCTGTAGCTTGTGTGTCTGTCTCTGTGTGAGCTTGGGTTTTATATACTGTATTTACAAAAGCAAACAGACAAACAAAAAAGACAGACAGTTGCCCCCTCTGGTGGTATAATAAGGAGTCACAGGAACAGTGTTAATTCAGTTTTAAAAACAGCCACAAAGAAGAGAAAACATTTTTTTCAGTTCTTTACAAACATTACAAGCTTGAATACAGTTTTTGTTTTTAATAGAGGAGATAGTTTTAATCTAAAAGTCTATGAGAATTCTGATAAACAGCAAAATCTCCAGATTACAATGCACTCTGTGGGTTTTAAAAATCAGACTCATAAAAACTCTTTTCCAGAGCTCAATTTAAACACTGTAAAAGTGTTAGAAAACAACATTAATGAAAAACCATGAGTGACTTAAGGTTACATCACTTTAACTTGGAACACTTCTGTTTATTTCTGAATACGTCCACAGAGACTCTGTCTGAACTGTAAATCTCCTGCAGGTCATGACGAGGGGGGGGGGGGTTATCTGGTGTTATCACAGGACTTGATCCACATCACAGCAGTGTGTCCGACAGATCGCATCAGACAACCCAAAAATGTGTAGTTGTTTTATAGAAACAAACTTGTAACACTTTTGCATTTTTACAGCAACAAATCAAGAAAGGTTACGTTTTTTTGGTGTTTTTGAGTCTGTAGTCATCCTTCTAAAAGAATCTAGAAGATGCAGCTTTTATCTCAGAACCGACTGTATATTGGCTTTGGGTCTTTAGCAGCAACTGTTTTCAGCTAATGCGGTAATGGTTGTGTTAATCGCAGACTGCAGTGTCTTAATTGTGTCACTTCTGCCTCCTTTTAAATAAAATACAAATAAATCATTGTTTTCAACAGGACTTGGGGGCCCTGATATAAACAACACAAAAAGAGGACACCAGTTACACTCAAACACTATTACTATCATATTATCAAATCAGTCTGAGCCACAGTGAGTTTGTTCCTGAAGAGAAGTAGTTTATGTTAAATCAGACACTTTTGTGCCCAAAGCTGCTGGGAGACAGTTTTATTAAATACAGTCTAAATGTAACATGTAAGATTTATTTTGCAGAAATTACAGTGAACGAGGAACGCTCCTCAGTGACACACTATAATTTGATGAATCATTGAGTTTAAATGTGCTAGTGCGCTAACACCCTGATGTTTCTGATGTGTCCGGTCACTATGGGTCAGTTGGATGAACCAAGAATTAGGAATCAAACAGTGAGCCGATTGTTAAGAGAGAGAAAAATCAAATGTTTTTTTTGTGTGTTTTCAATATTTATTTGATTCATACGGAAGTCGTTGGTATTGGGGCATCTCTCGAGTAACAACTTTATACATAATAAACGAAATTTATACATAATTGCTTGTGTAGGAGGGTGTTAGATAAGATTTTTGATTGTCCATTGCACAGAAAATAGTTTGACATAACCACAGAGAAGAATCACAACATCACTAAAAGAAGAACATTCGAATTGTGTAAATAAAGCCAAGCACTGTGGTGTATGTCATTAGCCTAAAAACATTGATTTAAATAAAAACTCTGAATCTTTATGGTAGGTGACAGTTTGTGTCTGTAGGAGAAGAGGCTGCTGGTTAAGCAGTGGAACAGAGGTTTTATTTATTTAAAACATGAGCTGGTTCTCTGGATGTCTTTTCTGCCAGCCGTATGCTGCAAGTTCCACAATCAGAAGTGTTGTACAAGACTAAAGGTTAGAGTTCATGTAGTCAAGATGAGAGAATCAAAACTTGAGCACAGCCAATAGATTGGTTCTGTTATGGTTTGTTTTGGATCCGGGTCAGACACAGACATGCAGAATCTGACCACAAGTACAAAAAGACAAGTTCTTAAATAGCCCTTAATGAACAACATCTATTTTATATCACTGCCTTCCTCATCCTGAGCTAGAAAGTGAGGCCCCGGTCTCCAGGAAGCCTGAACTAACACAGACAACCAAAAGAGACCGAGGTTTACTTCACTGTGAAGGCAACTCATACAAACTAGACAGGTTTCTAATCTTTACCAGCGACTCGGAGCCTTGCTACCATTCACACGAGATGAGAGCAAAGATCAAGGTCAAACATGATGCGTTCATTAATGACATAAAGATGACATGATATCAGTTCAGTTCAATCACTCTCACAGCAGGAGCTGGGTTTGAACCCCCGAGAGCTGAAGCCCATCAGATCTGAAGTCCCACACCTGCAGCCCACCTGGTGAGCGAAAAGTAGACTAGACATGTCCGGTACCTTTTTAATTTTTTTAACATTCATCACCATGAATGTGGGTGTACGGTACACTTAAATCAAACGTCAGGTCAGGAGCTGGTGTAAATTTACACAAGTTTAAAGTCAAAACCGAGCTAAGCAGCGAAACGCATTGGCCCTTTGAAAATATTCCATAATATTCCTCTGTTACAATAGTATTTTAAGCACTTTTAGGGCCATGTGCAGCACGAGCTTTCAGATGATTTTGTGTGTTATCGATACAGTCTCGAACACAGCAATCTCTTTATTTTGTCTTTTATCAGAGACTGCTTTTACAACTCTCAAACGCTAATGCTAAGTAATGTCACCTGAGTAAACCGTCAGTTGTGGTTCATTTATTTAAGCAAAACACCCACAACAACTCAGAGACAGATAGTTTAGTGCTTAATGTGTGAAGCTGGAGGTGGTGGAACACAAAAAAAGTATTCCCTCAGCATCGACAAAAATATTTCATCCACAAAGGTTTTTTGCAGATGAAAACGAAACAAAAACTAAATAAAAAAAGACTCCATAATAACTAAAATAATAACTAAATAGACTAATATTTTCGTGAACGTATAAAAGACAAGACAAAAACAAAAACTTGTGAGAAACCCATGCAGTAAGCTTGTGAGATATGGCCCTTGAATGAGCTGGTAGTTCACTGAAGTCCCCTGGAACGTTGCACTGCAGTCGAAAACCACCCACAGTTTATTTTTTGGGTGATACAAAAAAACCTGCCATAACAACGGGCCAACTGCTCAAGTGCAATGATGGATCTTTATTCAGCCGTCTTTTGAGACTTAATGTACGCTGCTCTGCAACTGTAAAATGTTGAGGGGCCAAGCCGAGTCAGGAGAAAAGTGTTCTATGACAGTTTGAGTGGACAACACAAGACATTTATTTTTGTATAGCCCAATATCACAACAACAGCCTCAAAGGGCTTAACAGACTGCACTAAACAACATCCCCTGTCCTTAGACCCTCCATCAGGGTGAGGAAAAACTCCAAACAAAACCCAGCCGGGAAAAAGAGAAACTTCAGGGAGAACCACAGAAGGAGGGATCCAGTCCCAGGACGGGCAGGACGTGCAAGAATGTGTCCAGGACAGTTAGAAAATACATAGAATTACACAAACAATTATAATAGCAGCGTCCAGTGTCCACTCTGTGTAAGATGGATGGGACCTCAGCCAACATCAAGGTAGATGACAATGGGCTGGGGGTCCTCACACTGGAGCAGAGTCCAGGGGTGGGGGAGGAGGTTATTAAAAAAAAGTGCTGAATACTACTTCAAAATAGGCAGGTATCCAGATGTTTCTGTGGGGCAGAGTGTCCAGCAGAGTCAGGTTAGTGTCCAGCTCCACCCTGCAGAGGAAGTGTTTGGACTCTTGTACCCGAGACCTTAAGAGTCGAGTAAAGAAGCCCGAACGATAAATCAAGAGCTTCCCCTTTCAGCTCCTCCTTCACCACACCACAACGATCGGTGAGGCTAGAAATCAACTGAACCCGCCGTTCACAAAGAATAGCCAAAGAAATTTATATTTGGGCTCAAAAACCAACAAAGTTATTTTTTATGTTGCATCATCATTAGTTTCAGGAACCAGAACCAGCTGTGAAAGACAGATCAGTTCCTCCTGTTATAAATCCAGGAAACACAGCTGTTTTCACACAGGTTTGAGTTCACCTGGTGTTGATATAAGCTCATAGACGACATAGACACGGAATAAGTTTTTTTTCTTCATAACCTCTGCTGATACAGAAGAAGGTAACGCTGGGCATGTTTTGTGGAATGTATTAAGCCCCCAGAGAAAAAGAAAGACAAATGTGTGTGAAATATCAAAATGTACAGTTGCAGAAGTGACTAAATTAAAGTATAGTAATAAAAATATATAAAATATTATATAATTATAAATAAAACAAATGATTGTCTGACTCGGAAGTGAGATTTTTTTATGTAACTCTGTGTAATGGAGTGACTCTGACCTGAAAAGAACTCTAGAGAGTGAGTGCAGGTGTACGGTCTTGGCAAACAGATTATCAAGCTCATCATGTCTTTTCTGTCCTGTCTTGTATTTTTTTTTTTTTTGCAAGAGTTTTATGATTACTTACTGGAAAGAGGTAGGACAAAAAAATAGTGAGCCAAATGTTAAAAGAGAGAAAAAAATCCAATGGGTTTTTTAAATGTGTTGTCAGTATCCATTAGATTCATACAGAAGTCGTTGGTATTGGGACATTCTCTCGCGTAACAACTTGTGTGAAATTTATACATATTTGCTTGTGTAGGAGGGTGTAATATAACATTTTTGATTGTCCATTGCACAGAAAATAGTTTGACATAAGAAGAATCACAACTTCACTAAAACAAGAACATTCGAATTGTGTAAATAAAGCCAAGCACTGTGGTGTATGTCATTAGCCTAAAAACATTGATTTAAATAAAAACTCTGAATCTTTATGGTAGGTGACAGTTTGTGTCTGTAGGAGAAGAGGCTGCTGGTTAAGCAGTGGAACAGAGGTTTTATTTATTTAAAACATGAGCTGGTTCTCTGGATGTCTTTTCTGCCAGCCGTATGCTGCAAGTTCCACAATCAGAAGTGTTGTACAAGACTAAAGGTTAGAGTTCATGTAGTCAAGATGAGACAATCAAAACTTGAGCACAGCCAATAGATTGGTTCTGTTATGATTTGTTTTGGATCCTTGGTCAGACACAGACATGCAGAATCTGACCACAAGTACAAAAAGACAAGTTCTTAAATAGCCCTTAATGAACAACATCTATTTTATATCACTGCCTTCCTCATCCTGAGCTAGAAAGTGAGGCCCCGGTCTCCAGGAAGCCTGAACTAACACAGACAACCAAAAGAGACCGAGGTTTACTTCACTGTGAAGGCAACTCATACAAACTAGACAGGTTTCTAATCTTTACCAGCGACTCGGAGCCTTGCTACCATTCACACGAGATGAGAGCAAAGATCAAGGTCAAACATGATGCGTTCATTAATGACATAAAGATGACATGATATCAGTTCAGTTCAATCACTCTCACAGCAGGAGCTGGGTTTGAACCCCCGAGAGCTGAAGCCCATCAGATCTGAAGTCCCACACCTGCAGCCCACCTGGTGAGCGAAAAGTAGACTAGACATGTCCAGTACCTTTTTAATTTTTTCATGACGACAGGTGGGTATTATTGCCTCCTTCTGGTTGTTATTGTAAAAACGCCACAGTTCCACATAATGGCCTTCATTTAACAAAGCAATATTTGGCATTCATCACCATGAATGTGGGTGTACGGTACACTTAAATCAAACGTCAGGTCAGGAGCTGGTGTAAATTTACACAAGTTTAAAGTCAAAACCGAGCTAAGCAGCGAAACGCATTGGTCCTTTGAAAATATTCCAAAATATTCCTCTGTAACAATAGTATTTTAAGCACTTTTAGGGCCATGTGCAGCACGAGCTTTCAGATGATTTTGTGTGTTATCGATACAGTCTCGAACAAAGCAATCTCTTTATTTTGTTATTTATCAGAGACCACTTTTACAACTCTCAAATGCTAATGCTAAGTAATGTCACCTGAGTAAACCGTCAGTTGTGGTTCATTTATTTAAGCAAAACACCCGTGTATTGTTATTAGACGACTCAGAGACAGATAGGCTTAGTTTAGCGCTTCATTTGTGAAGCTGGAGTTGGGAGAACACAAAGAGAATATTTAGGGAAAGTATTCCCTCAGCATCGAGAAGGGAAAACCAGTGTTAATTTTGTTGACGAAAACAATGACAAAAATATTTCATCAATGTGAGATATGGCCCTTAAATGAGCTGGTAGTTCAATGAAGTCCCCTGGAACGTAGCACCGCAGTCGAAAACCACTCACAGTTTCTTCTTTTTTGGGTGATACAAAAACCCTGCCATCACTACGGCCAACTGCTCAAGTGGACTTTTCTCTGCATAGTCATTAGAAAGAATTCCAGACATAATGTGTGACATAATCCAAACAAAATGATGGATCTTTATTCAGCCGTCTTTTGAAACTTAATGTACGCTGCTCTGCAACTTTTGTATTTGGCATTTTGAGGCATCTTTGACTTACTGGCAAACCAATGTTTTAGTGACCATCAACCAGCTCCATCAATAAGCCAAGCTGTTCATCCTGCACTGCTTCAGAGAAATTCACCTTCAGCTGTTTCTTCCACAGTTCATCCAGAACTCACCACCAAAATGCAATTCGGCTGCAGGCACAAACCACTTAACTGACCGTCTCCATGGTCCCAGACTTCACAATTTTTGTTTCTTTTCTTCCTGTCCCAGGTGAATCTTGGATATTTCTAAAAAGAAGATCACTTGACATGCCTCTCAACAAACTCCACAATGTCCACAAAAGTGGCTCTGCTACAAAACGTCCACCAGAAAATACCGCTATGTCTATCAAGGGAATAGCGCTCATCATTGACAAACAATCCAGAATGTTTAAAGCATTTGGTAACTTATAGAATAGGCGACTGTGATGAGAAAATGTGCGTTGCAGTAGTAGATTTTTAAATGAATGGCCTACATTAGTAATCAATGCGCGTCCACATCTTGTTTACAACTTTGAGAACATTCCAAAACATTGACAGTGTTGTCCAAAACTACGATTGAATCCACGCTTCAACAACATTCCTGTTGAAAAGATATTGCAGCGTGCAAAGCTAAAAATAAAAAAATTCACAATGCCGCAGCAGGTTAGGACATGAGGGTTTATACTGAAGACACGTCAGGCTGAACCTTTTAACACGTTTACGGGCAAACATGTTCAGATCTTCAGCCAGAGAAGCATCAACACTCATCGGTGTTGCTTTATAGTCTGTGATGGTGCACGGTCTATGCCACAGTCCCCTGGAATCAGACTGTTGCATCTGAGATTCCAGTCTTTGGCCTTGTTCAGAGGGCTTCTGTGTGACCTTGGGACCCCGCGTCCTCCTTTGTTTGTTTTGGACCCTTGACGTTAAATGTTGAGGGCCAAGCCGAGTCAGGAGAAAAGTGTTCTATGACACAGTTTTGAGTAGACAACACAAGACATTTATTTTTGTATTGGCCAATATCACAACAACAGCCTCAAACGGCTTAACAGACTGCACTAGACAACATCCCCTGTCCTTAGACCCTCCATCAGGGTGAGGAAAAGTACACATTCCTGTGTGTTTTTCATTCCTGCACAGACAGGCCATGCAGGAATGTGTCCAAGATAGTTGAAAAAATACATAGAATTGCACAAAACATATTCACAAAAAACATTTATATTGACAGTTTCCAGTGTCCACTCTGTGTAAGGTGGATGGTACGTCAGCCAACATCAAGGTAGGTGAGAGATTAGCTGGGGGTCCTCACACTGGAGCAGAGTGCTGAATACTACTGCAAAATAGGCAGATGTTACCGGCTCGTGTCCAATGATGAGGCAGGATTGATTCTGATTGGATAAAACTGGGGTTGTTAATTCAATCACCTCCAAGTGTTCATTTAAAGCACTGTTTTCCAAACTTTTTTCTGGCGACCAAGGGATTCGTGACCAAATTTTCTATCGTCTAATTTAGCCTAATTTTGGTGTCTTTTTGTTATCTTCTTTGTTATAAAAGTCCCTTTTTTAGTATCCTTTCAATTATTCTTTGCCTTGTGTTCTTGTGTAATCTTGTCCATTACTCATTTACAAAAGGAGCTATATTTACATTAAATACGCCTTGATTTTCAAAGATATTTTCTTGATTTAGATTGGCGACCCCATGTTTGACCCCATAGAGTTAAAGCACCTGCCCTTTTGTCAACACTTTTAAAGGGAGCCCTCCAGAAGTTTCTGTGGGACAGAGTATCCAGCAGAGCCAGGTTAGTGTCCAGCTCCACCCTGCAGAGGAAGTGTTTGAGCTCTTGTACCGGAGACCTTAAGAGTAGAGTAAAGAAGCCCGAACGATAAATCAAGAGCTTCCCCTTTCAGCTCCTCCTTCACCACAACAGACCGGTGCATCGCTGGCATCACGGCAGAAGCTGCGCCGATCGGTGAGGTTAGAAAACAACTGAACCCGCCGTTCACAAAGAATAGCCAAAGAAATTTATATTTGTGCTTAAAACCAAACTGAGGTACAGAACAAAGTTATTTTTGATGTCACTTCATCATTTGTTTCAGGAACCAGAACCAGTTTGTGTGAAAGCACAGATCAGTTGCTCCTGTTCTTTCTTGTCCAGGAAACAGCTTTTTTCACACAGGTTTGAGTTCACCTGGCGTTGATTTTAAGCTCATAGAAAGACACTGAAGGAGTCGGCTTGTTATTTTTCTCTATAACCTCTGCTGATACATAATAAGGTAACGCTGGGCATGTTTTATTGAAGTTTTATGGACTTTCTGGAAGTCCTTAGAGAAAAAGATAGACAAATATGTGTGAAATATCTAAATGTACAGTTTCAGATGTGACCTATTAAAGTATATAATTATAAATAAAACCAGTCGATGTGAGTTTTTTATATGTAACTCTGTGTAATGGAGTGGCTCTGACCTTAAAACAACTCTAGAGAGAGTGAGTGCAAGTGTACTGTCTTGGCAAACAGATTGTATGGTTTCATAATCACTGAAAAGGGGAAGGACAACAACAGTGAGCCAATTTTTAAGCGAGAAAGACAAAATCCATTCAATGAGTCATAGAGAAACTATTGACGACTGACGTCTCTTTAGTAACAACTTGAAAATTATAAATAATTGCTTGTTGAGCGGCAGTAGCTCAGTGGGTAGAGCAGTAGTCTTTCAACCGGAAGGTAGGTGGTTCGATTCCTGCTCTCCCTACAGTTCATACTGTCGTTGTGTCCTTGGGCAAGACACTTAACCCACCTTGCCTCCAGTGTTTGTAACACTGGTAATTACTGTAGAACAATGTAAGTCGCTTTGGATAAAAGCGTCAGATAAATGAATAAAATGTAAATGTTTAGAAGGATGTTAGATAAGATAAGATATTTGTCGTGGCATGCTTTTGGGAGGTAAGCCAAACAAATATTCGCCAATCCACAATTTGGACCCAGCAGTACAATTTGTAGAACTACACCAACCTGATCTGACCCTGGGACACCTACAAGAAACCCAGCACTAGTTCGAACAGGACACACTGGTTCATGGACTAGGTGGGACAATGTTAGAATCATTTTTATTTTCATAATGTTTAGAGTTACTGGGGGCTTATAGTTCTCTTCAGGTCATGTCAAATTCATGTCCTTCATGTTAATCCAAGCATGAAGTAGACATGACTAGACCGAGACATGGCTTGTCACGGGACGTCTGCACCTGGAGCCTTGTGCCTTGGGGGGGGGTAGGGGTATGTAAGATACGCCTCCCACCGAGGCCTTCACTGTGTTGTATAAAGTCTTATGTATTGTTTACCTCTTTAAGCAAACCTCCTGCTGTTCTTTTCTAATCATATATCTCGTCTGCTCATTTAATCGGTAAAGAAAAATTCTTATAACAGACAAAAACAAAATAATGTAAATATGTATAATTTATTATTATTATATCATTTAACTTTAACCTATGTGTACCATGTGTACAAAAATACTTTATTGAATCTATTAGTATCAGTATAGAAATAAGCTAAATCTAAAACACATTCACACAAACAAACAAATAAAAAAGATACATTACGCAAAGAATAATCACATTATTTCAGAAGCTGTGGTTAAGTTGCTTACGCAGCTTTGGCACAACATTCAGCAGCCACACTGTGACACGTCTTGAAGACGGGTCTTTACAGGTATCCTGGAGTCTTTACCGGTATCCTGGAGTCTTTACAGGAAATATAGAAAGGTCGAGAGAGCAGACGAGGTGAACAGCCCTCAAGGCCATAGAAAGTACTTCTAATTTACAGTCTCTGGTCTCTAGAACAGGTGTGGGCAGGCTAAGGCACGGGGGCCGCAGGCTGTTCAATGTGGCCCACCAAGCATTTACTAATATTTTATTGATGATTAAACACTGCATATATTTTTTTCTTTTCCTTCAATTTCTTTGCAGCTGATTCCACTTTACGACTTGCTGCAAACGGTAAATACCTTTCCTATAGCCAAAATAATAATGGATTGGATTTATATTGCGCTTTTCTCCCAAGGGACTCAGAGTGCTCACAGGCCGTCCATTATCCATTCATACACAGTCACACTGGTGATGGTGAGCTACAACTGTAGCCACAAATCCCCTGGGGCCTCTCCGACCATCACCACATACATTCACTGAACATTCTTACAAGGCAAGGTGGGTTAAGTGTCTTGCCCAAGGACACAATGACAGTATGAATTGTGGGGAGCGCGGGAATTGAACCCACTACCTTCCGGTAGAAAGACGACCGCTCTACCACTGAGCCACTGCCGCCCCAGGTAAACGTGTTTTCATTCAGCATAAGGGAGCCCTCCACAAGTGTTCCATGTTCTAATGTGGCCCTTGGGAAAAATAATTGCCCACCCCTGCTCTAGAATGTAGATTTAGAGTGGTGCATGTCACCAAAAAGAGTTTAGAATGACCCCAACTGAGAACGTGGGGAGGCAGGACACAGAACCCTAGAACAATAAGTAAACTATAGCATGAATACATATGTGACCTAACCTTTAGAATTAGTGGACACATCGTGGATCGCTCCAAATATGCCCACTTCACAGCTTTTTTACTCAGAGCAATGACACCTCACGCAGACAGCCCACAGGGACTGCAAGTACAAACCTTGCAAAATTCAATATTTTATTCCGAATACATCATAGATGACATATCAAATGTGAAAATGACAACATGTATCATTTTAAGGAGAAAATAAGTTGATTTTACATTTTATGGCATCAACACATCTCAAAAAAGTTGGGTCAAGGCCATTTTTACCTCTTTGTGGCATCCCCTCTTCTTGTGGAGCTCACACAGAGCTGTGAGCTCCATGGAAACGCATGCATGTTACAAACTATTTATTTCAGTTGCTAGGCCTTACGCCTATGGATGGAAACCTTTAACAGAAAGACAGAATTTGGCACAACGCAGTGTAGCAAACAGCTAGTGCTCCGTTCCTGGGCAGCAGTGCATAACGTTAGGGATGAAAAAGTTGCTCTTAATGCTTTTGACCCTGTAATAATTGGTTAACCAGCGGATGTGTGTACCACTACATTATACCCCTCCTCCCTGGATTGTTGCCCCAACCCTTCTTTGAAAACTGGAGAAAACAAACCATAAGATATGAGCTTTTGCCTTCAGGGAGGCGCTTTAGGGTGCCCTGCTGTAAAATCTGTTCCTCTCTTTTACACTGCTTAACCTGCAGAGGAGCACAAAGCAGTGACGCCTCTTTTCTTTTAAACACAAACTGTCCCCTACCTAAAGTTTCAGCGTTTTTATATATATTTTTAGACAGTGCTTGTTTTTAGTTATGAATGATAGCTTAAATCTTATCTTATAAAGTGTTCATGTTTTGTTATTGTAGGGTTGTCTGTGAATTTTGACCGGACCGGTGATTGGCCCCTGGGCCGGACTTTGGACATGTTTGGATTAAAAACAGCTCTATTTAAGTCTCTGACCATTGGATAAAGAGAAAAAGCATAAAAAGCGTTTCCTTGTAATCTCTCATGTTCTTTGACTCTGTTTATACAGTTTGGTCTTAGGTGTTACTCTTGTGCACTCATTTGTATCCCTTTGTTAAAATGTCACTGTGCCTCTGCCATAAATCCCTCACAACTCAGCAGCAACAAGTAAACAGTTAACACTCCTCTTAAACTCCTTCCCCTTGGTGTTTGGGGCGAGGCTTGGCCTTTTTAAGCTCCATCGTTTCTGAATCAGCCATCAGAGAAGTCAGAGAAGTCAGAGAAGTCAGAGAAGTCAGAGAAGTCAGAAACCACAAACACACCGGTGATCCCTGCACAACGACCTGAAGATGACAGCTCAGCCCAGGACAGCCACCAGTGAGTACTTTTAGAAACTCAATATTTCAACTGTTTTCAATGGACTTTAATACATTTTTAATGACTTTAATTCAATTTTGTTTTTAATGAATGGCTAAAATACCAACCCACTCTTTTTCATATTTTCATATGTTTAAACCAGATCCTTCATACTTTTTGTTTTAAAACTATAGGGCTGCACAGAATAGAGCTAAATACCAGCAACTGCAATGCTTGTATCACAATAAGATTATGGTCTTCCATGTGACAGATATTTACTGATTTTCCATAGGATGGCATTTCTAGGATATCATGGGGTCCTAGGCAAATATTTACAGGAGTGTAAACCAGAGTTCATCATCCTCGAAGAATAAATAATCTGACACAAATGTTTATTTTATTTTTGTGGACGATAGAATTAGGAATTAGGAATCTTTACAAAAAAAAATATATGTAAATAGTCATTTAAAGAAGAAAAAGTAGCAGAGTAAAATTAAGTGTTATTTAAGACACCACAGTCTATTGCACAGAGCACTGTAGACCATAAAGTTTAATAAACATGACGCTTAAAACATACTCCAAAACACAGCACATTCCCAAAAAATTGCAAATGCTGAGTAATGGTAGATAATTAGGACCAACGTATTTAGACCCCCCAGCATTCTTTCCTCGCATGCTCTCATCACTTGCCACGGCGTAAAAACAGCGGCAAAACTGAAAAAACTCCGACAGCACAACCGTATCTGTGTTCTGTGCTGTTAACATTTACTGTAGAGTTTCTTTACATTTTAAATCTACTGTAGCTCATCCGTCCAGACACTATTATACTTTTTATTAAACTTTTATTAACACTTATTTTCTCTTTCCAGTCCTGGGGGTGGATTTTAAAGTGACTCAGAACAACCCTGAACATCACACGGGGATAATCTCAAAGGACCTCCTCATCGTGAGACGAGGACAGCCGTTTGTTGTGAGTCTCCAGCTGAACCAGCCCTACAACCCTGAGCTCCACAAACTCACTTTCACCGCTCAAACAGGTCAGGGTCACCTACAGCTTGTGGTGTAATATTTTGGATGTTATGTGTTTTATTTCTTTGTACTTAATTAGTTATTCATTTATACATGAGTTTCAATCTCACTCTATATAAACAATAAAAAAAATCCCAATTTGAGTCTGTACAGTCAAACATATCTTCTTTATTTTCAGGAAATAAACCAGAAGAGGACCTGGGAACAAAGTCTGTGTTTGGGATCCCAGACGAAATGAAGAGTTCGCTCAAAGCTAAAGCCGTGTGGAAGGCTGAGCGCAGCAGCAGATCGTCTCCAGAGACGAGTAGTTTGACTCTGATGATAACGCCTCCGGCTGATGCTCCTGTGGGAAAATACAGCCTCAGTGTGAACCACAGTGGACAGGAGAAGGCTCTGGGGACTCTGGTGGTGCTCTTCAACCCCTGGTGTCCTGGTACAAGACAAAATATATTCCTCTAGACCCATCT
Organism: Neodontobutis hainanensis; assembly: GCA_024349245.1. Classification (NCBI taxonomy): domain Eukaryota; kingdom Metazoa; phylum Chordata; class Actinopteri; order Gobiiformes; family Odontobutidae; genus Neodontobutis; species Neodontobutis hainanensis. The sequence goes on along the minus strand of JALDNG010000236.1, from coordinate 32,865 downwards.
GTTTGTAGCTCTTGATGTAAAAGTACATTGTTGAGTAAAAGACTATGTCATTGTCATTTTTCTGCAGACGACTGGGTGTTTATGGCAAACGAAGACGAGAGGCAGGAATATGTGATGAACCAACATGGAGTCATCTTCCGAGGAAGTGAGAACTACATCTCCCCCATGAACTGGGACTACGCACAGGTACTTACTGAACATAACTTTGTCTCTATAAAGTGACAGGTTAGAGATAATCTGGTCCTGTTTGTTGTTGCAGTTTGAGGAGAACATGGTGGAGATCTGTCTCACGATCCTGGACCAGAACATCAAACATCTGAAAGAACCAGCCATCGATGGCTCAGCTCGCTGTAACCCCATCTACGTCAGCCGTGTCGTCAGCGCAATGGTAACACCCCCAGACCACAAATTTTAAGGATATTAAGGGAAAAGTACATTGAGGTTGCACCAAAAAATGAACCTGTCCCAATACTTGCACTTGTGTCCTTCAAAAGCACCCCATTCTCCAGTAGTGTTCTCAACTTCCAGAGTGGATCAGACCTGACTCTCCTCTACATCCTCTATCTATCTATCTATCTATCTATCTATCTATCTATCTATCTATCTATCTATCTATCTATCTATCTATCTATCTATCTATCTATCTATCTATCTATCTATCTATCTATCTATCTATCTATCTATCTATCTATCTATCTATCTATCTATCTATCTATCTATCTATCTATCTATCTATCTATCTATCTATCCGAACTGGGAACCCACATTAAAATGAGTAGTGCAAGAATTGGTAGAGAACCAATCATCGGCCTCCATCTTGCCCCTGCCCCCAAACCAAACACTTTCATGTCTCCTTCATTGCATCTATAAATCTCCCCTTTGCTCTTCCTCACGACCTCTTGCCTAACAGCTCATGCCTGATTCTGTCCATCCTCACGCCGAAAGAGAACTTCAACATCTTCAGCTCTGCTTTAACTCATTACTCTCCAGAGCAAACCTCCACCTCTCTAGACTTTCCTTCACCTACTCCATGCTCTCACTACAGATCACAATGTCATCGCAGACATCTTATATGAGTGACCTCCACACTTTCCAATAATTGTGTCTTCTCTCAGATAAACAGTGCAGATGACTCTGGCTTGCTGGAAGGTTGTTGGTGTGAGCCCTACACCGGAGGAGAGCGCCCCACTCACTGGAACGGAAGCTACCCCATCCTCAAGCGCTGGCTCTCCACCAGATGTCAACCCGTCAGATACGGACAGTGCTGGGTGTTCGCAGGAGTCATGTGCTCAGGTAAAAACACACTTTGGCAGTTGCTTAAGAGGCCTGAGATCAAAATGTTGGTAACTACTAGGTTTATTTGTTTGTTCTTTCTCAGTCCCAGTCTATTGTCCAAATATGGGCACTTCCTGTGTTCTCCTAAAACCCCTGTGTGTGTGTTCACAGTGCTGCGTTTGCTGGGCATCCCTTCACGAGTCGTCACCAACTTTCAATCGGCTCACGACAATGACAGAAACCTTTTTATCGACATTTATCACGCCGACTACGGAGTCAAAGAGGTCCCCACTAAAGACAGCGTCTGGTGAGACACCAGCACTCATCTCCCTTTGTTGAGATTCCACACTGACTGAGCACAGAAACAACACCGTAACAATAAGGGTTAAATTGAAAACTAAATCTTTCAACCAGTATAGCAATTTTTTTATTTTTTATTTGTGGGTCAAGAAGTTAAGCTGTGTGATCATTCTCTAGTGGCGTAAACTTTATTTTTTTTTGACAGTGATATCTTGGGGCCCCTCAGACCACCTCAAAGGGGGCTCTAAATATGTTTTTTGCTCATGGGCCCCCACTTTTCTAGATTACAAAACCAGTAAATGTAGCGTCTACAGTTTGATTTTTTTTTTTTTTTTTTTTGTGATTTAATTACAAGTGTGATTAACTGTTCAGTCCTAGTAACTATAATTTTAATATAAGTCTGATTCTGGTGCGTTTAAGGAACTTCCATGTTTGGGTGGAGGCCTGGATGAAGAGACCAGATTTGCAGAAAGGATACGACGGATGGCAGGTTCTGGACCCAACGCCGCAGGAGAAAAGTGGAGGTACAGACATGAAATAAATAGAAACATATTTAAACTGAGTCAATTTTGGTTCATATTTCTTCTTTAATTTGAGATCATACAGTATTATTCACTGTTTTAACCTCTCTGCTTTAACTTTTATAATCGGAAGAAAGGTATAACAGGAGCTTAAGCAAGTCATTTAAACAGTGTATAGTAATATATAGTAAATAAAACTAAAACATTTTTTTATTGCAGCAGTATAAGGCCTGAGTCTCATTTTTCTATGCAGGTGTGTACTGTTGTGGTCCAGCCCGGTCAAAGCCGTCCTGAACGGAGACACCGACCTCAAATACGACATCCCGTTTGTCTTTGCTGAGGTCAACGCTGACATTATTGACTGGCTGGTCAGAAACATGTCTAACAGATTTTAAATTACCTAAAGCTAATTGACTCTAAACATTTGATGAAATTTCTTACTTGTGTGTTTGTCAGGTCAAAGCCGACGGGTCAAAGGTTAAGATTGTCTCTGACACAAAGAGAGTGGGTCAGAACATCTCGACAAAGTCTGTGGGATCAAACAAAAGGATGGACATCACTGACAACTACAAATACAGAGAAGGTGAGGCCAAGCTCCAGACTCTGACACAATATGAACAGGACTGAGAACAAAGACATTTGCACTGAATAAAAGACAACTTGTTTCCTTAAAGGGACCGAAAAGGAGAGGGCTGTGTTTAAACACGCCGTCAGCAGAAATTGTCCAGATAAAGGGAAGGTAAACGACGAAATATTGAATGACATCATGAAAGAGTCAACATTTAATGGACAGCCAGAAAAGACGACTGGAAGTGAGCAAATGAGTAAGAGCTTACCAACTCATTCGTTGGTTACAATGAGCTTTGAAGAGGTTAGTGACTTTTAACACATTTTAACTATACTTCTTCACCTCTTCAGTCTCTTACAGAACAAAGTGTATTAAAACTATTCTTGTTGAATGTTGCAAAAAAGAGAAACTTGTGATATTAGATCTTTTGTAAGAATGTGAAAACTCTTTTAGTTGGGCTTTCTCTATCCAACTGACTAAATATCTTTTTAGGCAACAATACTCCTTCAGTTTGGTTCCTTCTGAGTTAAGCTCAGGTGGTAGAGTGGTTGTCCAATAACTGAAAAGGTACTGGTTAGATTCCCGCTCTCCATAGTTACTACTGTCATTGTGTCCTTGGGCAAGACACTTAATAGATTACACAGCTGATGTATGAATGTGTGTGACTCTAGAGGTGAGTTTGGTGGTGGTTGGAAATGACATGAGAAAGACATGTTTGTAATGGTCTGTTTTCCCTCCAGGTGTCAGCACCACTGAACGGTGAGGATGTGAAGGTAAACCTGGTGCTTCACAGCAAGGCCACAGTCTCCAGATCTCTGCTCATTTACCTCAGTGTCCAGGCCCTGACCTACAATGGTTCTCCCTCTGGGATAATCCAGATGGCACTGAAGGATGAGACGCTGCTGCCAGGACAAGGTCAGATACAGTTCCACAGAAAACACCTCAGATTGAGTTTGTCTCATAGTTTATTTCTGCTGCAGACCTGTCAATCCCGATCGTGGTGCCATTCTCTGATTACTGGAATCCGATGTTGTACAGTGACGTGATGAAGATTTCGGCCTTGGTTTCGGACAAACAGGACCCAAGTCTGGTCTTTATGGGCGAGAGAGACGTGGTGCTGCTGGACCCTCCCATCACCATCAAGGTCCGTCACTAATGAGAACAGAGTGTTTTTTTAAAAAGACTTCTCTGTTACTGATCTGTGTCTGTGGTGTGTTCAGGTGCTGAATGAGGCCAGAGTGAAGCATGAGGTGAATTTGGAGGTGGTCTTTATGAATCCGTTGAAGGAGACGCTGAAGGACTGTACTATGACTCTTTCTGGGAGTGGACTGTGGCAAGAACCCCAGAGAATGAGGTGCGGGTCTTTTCTGTGAAAAGAGAGTTTGGTCTTATGTTATTATGTATAAATAATATATTTTTAATACATACATAAAATTTGTGAAAATCAAACATATTCTGTATGGGCTGACTTGTTAAATTTATGGCAGTCAAATATGGACATTAAATAGCCTGGTCAGCCATTCTAATTATTTTAGTATTTATTCAAAGATTTAAATAATACATACAAGGCTAGAAGTTGAGGCCCTTTTAAGCATTTTTACTGACCTGTACACTTCCTTTTATAAATATTACAAATATTCATTACAATCATTTAGCTACGCATATACCAGGAACCTTGATCTCCTTTTGGAATATGTGTCTTTTGAAGATACACACGAGCTTTTTATTGTTTTGTTGTCTGTTATGCTTATTACTATTTGTGACAGAAAGGACTGATTACATGTTAAATAAATGATCTCACTCATTCACTAATTTATAGTCTGGTATATGATACATTAAAACTACAGTTAAAATCAAACATTTTATCATTACATATTAAAAGTTTTTGAATGAATAGATCTTAAATATCAATATATTTCCAGTAACTAAATCCTTTTTAGAGCAGTTAGGTAAAACTGAATAATTTCCGACAGCTCAACTGACAACCTCTCAAGGTACACGAGCATGCCGCCGCACAGCGCATGAATGTAATTATCTAAGACTCAGGCTGTAAGCTAATGGTCATCTGTTTGATGTTTCAGTTAATAAACTGTTATTTCTGAAGTCAAATTAAAACATTTTGGTATCTATCACAACAACTACAAGCGTCTGACCTTTTGTGTGTATAGTTTAAATGTAATGAAATAGCCATTATATGCTTTTATTCTGTCTGACCCCTGCAGCTTCTCTGACCTGCGTCCCGGTTCCATCATCCGTGCGAATCTGTCCTGCGTCCCTTACAAAACCGGGCTCCAGACTGTGGTGGCAAACTTCAACTGCTCCATGTTCAGAGACATCAAGAGCAGCTGCAGCGTCCACGTCATTGACAAAAGCTGCAACGTCAAAGTCACAGACAAAAGCTGCAACGTTCAAGTCATACAGAGCGCCTTCTGAAGGATTCCTCTGTGTGTGGTGGGGGGCGTAGTCACATATTATTCCCAGTGTTGTGACTTTCATTAATTGTCTCTGTCCTTCATGTGAATGGTGTTTTCTTTGAAAAAATTCAAAAGGGTTATCTTTTAAAGTGGGGAGCTTGGTTTTATGTGCCGAAGCAGTTTTGAAAGCTTCGTAGCCTGCTTTTATAGCCGTCATGTTTCACAAAGCAGGCTTGGGCAGTGTGTATTACATGTTGAGATAAAGCTGTAGGACTCTTGGCATTTTCTCGTTATGACAGCTTTCTTTTTGTTGGAAGTGGTAGCTTCTGCCTCTTATCAAAGAAGCTCGTCAGCAATATTTTACTTTTGCTTAGTTCAGTGTGTTGGCTAAATGGGCAGCACCCGGAGACGAGAGTGTAGTCAAGCGTGGGAAAGAGCTTCTGGCAGAAGTTTTTAATATAAAACACCTAAACTATCGCAAACATCCAAAATCCATTCAAATGTAGTGGTTCCCAAACTGTCATCCAAGACCCCTTGGTGGGCTGGTACTGCAAAAGTACATTTACAAAACTAAACTAAAAACTTTTTTGCAACAGCTTGTTATGTTTTTTGAATAACATTTTCAGTGAAATACATGACTTTGTCGTATAATAAAGTGAAAGTTTGAGATTGGGGTTTGACTTTGGGAATGGCTTATTTAGAGAATTTGTGTGAGAAATAAATAAAAAGTCTTGAGTTGATCAAATTGTCTTTGTGAGGTTTATTCTTCTTTCAAGTAGAAGGAAAACTGTATAGCAGTTTGTCAGTCTGTCCGCCTGTGACTTTGTTCCAGAGAGATAGTTTCACAATAACGTTTAAACAGTAGCATAATTCTCTGAGGGAACAGTAAAATGACACAGTTATAAAAGCAGGAGACAAAAGGTTACTTATTTAGTTATTCATGTGAACAATACAGACATTAAACTTACCCTTTTGGTTATGTGTTAATCACTAAATTAAAAACACATGAAAATCACACTAACCAACCTACTGTCACAAAACATCATCAACTGTAATTAGATAACAGATTCCTGTGAGGAAAATAAAAACCATTGCCCCAATTTGATGTATAATGCATCATCATAAAAACCTGATGGAAATCAGAGGTAAATAGTTGAGCAGATAAAATCAAAAATATGAAAATGGTGATACAAGCACAATTCTCTACCAGATTTGTCTGAATTCCACACTCAACTGTCCTCAGTGTGTCCTTCCATACTAGTCATAGGTGACTTATGGAAGCTCTGAATAGCAAGAGCAAAAAAAAATATTGCAAAATATGTTTTTTTCCTGTTAAAGACCCTAAACAGCAGGAAAAAAATGGCAGGAGTATTAATTTCTAAGTTTGTTTTTGTTTCTTTATTTTTATCAATGCCACTGAAATTTAACATTGAAAGTATACTTTTTTTCCCTTGCTCTGTGTGTGGCCCAGAAGATTTTTTGCAAATGCTCCAGAGCTTCTGTTTGTGTTGTAGTACTTGTTTTAACCACCAGAGTGCAATAGAATTCATTGCATCTGACTGGACTGAGGGAAAGACCAGGATGTGGGAGACAATGTTTCAAGACCCACTAATGTCAAATTATTTACTTTTACAATGTTATGTTTTAACTTGAGGAAGTTGATTGAGTTATATGCAACAGTGTTCAATATAAATTACTCAACTTTATGTTATTTTTATTCAGTCAAGCTGTTTAAGTGTTAGTGTTTAATGCAGATGTGGTCTTAGTTGGTTGTGTTGGTCTCCATGTAAAGCCTAAATATGTTTTTGAAATAGAGATGGAAGTTTATGGCTGTAAAATGTTGGTCCCGACACTTCTCCATCAGTTGGATAGGTACAGCAGACATAATTGAAATTTTTATTATAATCAATCAGTTCTGGTTCTCAGCGTCAGTTGTGTGTTTCCAAGTCATGGAGCAACCTTAATGTATCCTTCATGGTCAGACAAGGAACACTCTGTAGAAGTTCACCGGTCATTTTCTCGATGTAGTCCACTCTTTTCTGAATGTCCTCAGATCGGGCCGAGATTTTTCGAATCAGCTCTTCGATTTGTGTGGCCCATAGTTGTAACCCTTTTATCTCCGTTAAGCCGCGCAGCAGCTCACTGGTCTGACTCTCAGGTTGTAGACTCTTTTCTGTATGTCCACAGTCCGCGCTGAGAGGTCTCGGGTCAGCTCCTCGGACTGTGCATTTCTTTGATGTAATCCTTTGAAGCTTTCACTCACATCACAGAAGCACTTTTTAATTTCAGGTGACAGCGGCAGGGTAGATTTAAAGGCAGCTGTCTTGCAAATTTTTCGATAATTTAAGGCTTTTGTCTTAAAGCTTTTTGTCTTCCACGGACAGAGCTTCAAAACAAAAAAACTTGCCAGTTCTTCCAGGCATTCTGTGAGAAGCCTGCCGCAAAGGTCCCACCGGGGCAAATGGGTTCCGCGGGTGCACCCTTCTTCTGTAAAAAAATAGTATCAATAGCGCTCAGAAACCAGGTAATCAGATCCATTTCGTTTTTTAGGAATCCAGCAGGCAGTAGGGTCCCGAAAATAAGAAGATATAAGTGTGAGAGACGAGACGAAACGAGACAGAAAAGCACACACTAATAAGAAGACAGAAGGAGCAGAGGGTAAAGACATCCGCCTTGTCCAAGAGCAAAAATGCTCCACTGCAATGGACCTATATGAGTACAATCGCCTTCCGCAGGGCCTCTGTCCCAATAGCTTTATGCGTATGATGACCAGTATTTTCGGAGACCAAAACTATCTAAGTCTCTTGTGCTATTTAGATGACCTTTTGATTTTTGCGCCAGATGAAAACACAGCACTCGGAAATGATGTTTAGCGGGCTGCAAAGTCACCTAAAAAGTGCTTTTTCCGACGGAGGGCTGGGAAGTTTTTAGGCCATGTCATTGATGAAAAAGCTGTCTCAACAGACCCTAGCAAAGTTGAAAGTATCTGTCCTGTGCTAATTTGATGGAGCCTGATGGTGTGACTCCTTCCCCTAACCGTCTGCGATTATTCTTACGGATGGTGAAACTTTTATTATCAGCAATTTGTGCCTGGATACTCTGCCAAAGCAAAGCCCCTGTTCGATCTCCTGAAAGGCGAGAAGAAAAAAACGGAAGAACAAGTCTAAGCTCCAATATAGAAAGCTGTCCGCCTCTGATTGGACAAGTGTCCACGTCCATGCCTTTGGAAGACTTAAAGACTGTTTGTTGAACGCAGTGGTCCTTGCCCACTCTGACTTCTAACGTCCCTTTGTGCTCTCTACTGATGCCTCTTTGGATGGTATAGGCACAGTATTGTCTCAGGTTAGGCAGGGCGATTCACGTGCAAGACCCATAGCCTTTGCGAGCAAGTCACTAACTCAGGCTCAGAAGAACTATCCTGCACATAGGCTTGAGTTTTTATCCTTGAAATGGACCGTTTGTGACAAGTTTAGTTGACGTGCTTGCCATTACAGACCATTTCACTCGCATGGCTCAGGCATTACCCTGTAAAGACGAGACAGCCAAACGAGTTGCAAAAGTCCTCAGAGACAAGTACTTCTGTGTGTTTGGGTTCCCAGAGAGAATCCACACCAATCAGGGGCCTAATTTTGAGAGCAAGCTAATCAGTGAGTTTCTGGAAGTTTCAGGCGTCAGGAAGTCCCATTCTACGCCACATCACCACATGGGTAATGATTCGGTAGAGCGCTTTAACAGAACTCTGCGTGGGATGATTCGTGCGTTGCCTCCTGAAGCTAAAGCTGACTGGCCTCGTAGGTTGCAAACACTGACCTTTGTGTACAATTGTACTTCCCATGAGACTGGATTTCCCCCATTCTATGTTCGGTCATGTCCCTCGTCTGCCTGTTGACGTTTTGTTTCGTTCTGTCCTCCATGTCTCCAATGTCTCTGGCTATGATAAATATGTCGAGTCTCTTGTCTGCGACCTTAGGGAAGCAATGGTGGTTACTCGGGAACATGTCAAAAAGGAACAAAACACGCATGCTAGGCTCTACAACAGAAAGAGCATTGGAAATGGAGAACAAGTGCTGCTTGCGAACAAAAAAGAGAGAGGAAAAAGGAAACTTACTGATAAATGGGAGTCAACTGTCTAACATCTAATGGATGTTAATAAGAGACAACACTTCTGGAATGGAAAAGATTGTTCACAGGAATCTGTTGATGGCAGTTAGCTTCCTCCCAGTTGTGCTCGGTGACGCCTCAGACAATGGCTCTAACAAGTGGCTGCTCTATTCCTAGTGTGGACGGAGTTGAATCAGGCTATGGAAGTGGACATGAGCTTTTTCAAGACCCCTCTGAGACAGCAGACTTTGAGAGATGAACTGTAGAGTAGGTTACACAGTTGACTGAGAGAGATGCATCTCAGGTCGACATCTCTGACCTTATGTTCAGTCTGCTCCCTGTGACATTGACCTGTTCCCTGAGGACAGCAGTAACTCTAGACATATGCCTGGTCCTACCTCTACTGCTGGAACCAGACTGTCTGACTCTATCATGCTGAACCTACTGTTGACCGGACTGCAACAGTCCCTGCTAGTCAGTCCCACGTACGCACTAGGTTTGGTCGGTTGGTTAACCCAGTGAACAGGCTTATTCAGACTATGTGTAACCAAAATGTTATTTCAGACACTTTCAGTGTTAAAGATGTTTGCAAATCTGTGTTTCAGACCCTTACTAGTTAGAGTTGTGTGAGGGCGTTTGCTTTTGCCAATGTTGGCATTTCTGTTCTACTGTTTTTGTGTGTGTGTGTTTTCTATTACTGTCATGAGCTGGTACTGTTTATTCGTGAGTAAAAAACTCTGAACTGTATTAAGCCTCCTTTATACTGATCATCAGCTGAAAAATGTAGGCCTGGGGTTGAGTTACCCTTTAAACAAAAATGTGATGATGCATCTGGCAGAATGGTTAGTGCCCCTGCTTCACAGCAAGAAGGTTGTGAGTTTAAACCCCTGCTTAACACTTTTGTCCTTTTTGTGAGGAGTTTGCATGTTGTTATCGTAGGTTCTCTCTGACTCCTCCCACCACCCAAACACATGCATGTACAGGTTAATTGGCAACGCTTAAGTGTTCCTATTGAATGAATGTGAGAGTGAATGATTGTCTGTCACTGTCTATGTCTAAGTATCAGCCCTGTGACTAACTGGCCATTGTTCAGAGTGAACCCCACCTCAGGATAGACTGGGATAGGCTTCAGTCTCCTGCGACCCCTAACGGGACTAAGTGATAGTGAATGAATAAACTTTACCTCAGAACTGTCCAGTGTTCCCTGCCAAAGCAATGGCACAGTTTTAGATTTTCTCTGTATAAAATAAAATCTAATGCATTAAAGGAACTTTGTAAATCAACATTCAAAAAAAACATATTTAAAGGTAGAACACTTAATGTGAATCTAATAATACACATTAAATGAGTTATATAATAATTACAGTGTACAGTATGTACAAAGCTTTTCTTTCTCTTTTCTTGGTTTTTCCCTGAGCCTCCTCCCAGTGGGACAGGCCTGGAACACCTCCCTGGAGATGCATTCAGGGAACGAGATCTCCAAACTTGGTTGTGTGAAGGAGCTCTTGGTCACCTCTGAATTTGACTGACCCTCTTACCTTATCCTTAAGTAAGTGCCCAACTAACCCTTCTGCTGCATCTGGATTCTCAGGAGTATACAAACTTCTACAAATATCTATTAGGAACTGCTCCAAGCAAAGTATTCATGTCCGAGCCCTGGCTTTTCCTGCTTGTCATGTCCAATGATGTGTCAGCTCTAACAGGTTTAGGTGTGTTTAAGCAATAAATGATGTTTAGTTTGGAACCAAGTTATTTCTGATGTTCAGTGTTGGGAAAGTTCACTTTCTACAAGAACTAGTTCAAAGTTCAGTTCACACATTTTAAAATGAACTAGTTCAGTTCATAGTTCAAACTTAAAAATTTTGAACTAAGTTCACAGTTCCAAAAATGAACTATTTCTTAGTTCTTTTTTTCCATATGTTGCTGCGAGCTATTATTTTTCAAAATTATTGCCACAGCCCATATACAGTAGAATCACAGACATCAATTATTTTATCAGTTTTAACAATGAAGCTATGTATCAGATTTCATCTTCATATCCAATTTTGAATCCTTACCAAACCAGGGTTTACATTAGCATTAAGGGGACAGCATTTCCCCATTGTTGCTGTCCATTCACTCTGCACTAGTAGCAGCTGCAGCTTTCAATCCTACAGTACATTCTCAAAAACATGAGGAAAAACGTGCTGCTTGAATGGTCTTTTTTAATAAATTATTATAAGACAAACAGGACAGTAATCATTAAGGTGCAATCATACAATTATTTTAAATGATCATACGCCTTGTTACGTGCTTCTGTCGCCTCTGCGTTTTTTTTTTGATGACGCGTCACGCATGCGGCGGACGGCGGTGCGACAATTGTGGCTGGTGTTGCCAGATTTGGTGTTTTTCCGCAATTGAGACCCGTTTGTGGTGTGTTTTAGCCGGGTTTTCGCCTGGAAGGCTCTATAGAAATCTGGCACCCTATTTAACAAAGTTAACCTGAGAGAGCGTGCCGTTCACAGGCATAGACATACATAAGAAAGGCTAGATGTCTCGTCCGCGCTGTCGGCCAACGGAGGTCGACGTCCGCAACTGGCGGCCATCTTGTCACAGGCAGCTTGCTCACTCGTAACATTGTGTTTTAATGGTGCATGTACTTTTTAAATAACCATAACTTGCTAAATTTTCTACCGATTTTTAAACAGTCTAGTTTGTTATAAACGTCAGAGATATACTTATGACACGGCATACTTATGAATAATTATAACCATGGACTTCCATATGAAAATAACATTGAACAGAACATAGAGATGCAATGAATATACACACGCCCAAGGAATGAATGAATGAATATATATATATACTGTGGTCCTCTCTCAGAGCCACCAGCCACTGTGCATCGCTGTTGTGTGATGCCTCCTCTCCCATATATTTTTCCAGTATTGTTCAGTTTCCAGCCTTGGTGGGTCGGCCCTGCTGTTATTATTACCCTGCCACTGAGCGTACACTTTCGCAGGTTGAGTTGCGAACAGCCGGTTTATTCTTCTGGCTTCATTCTCTCTTGTGTACCTCTTTAGGCGGCTGGCCAAGGCTTGGAGCCTTTGTTTGGCAGTTTCAAGTGCTTCAGGTATTGGCATCTGGTTGTACCTATTGGGTACTTGTTTTCTCATTGCACCTTTCTTGGCCTCTGTCAGTTGGCTCACTTCTCTCCGTGCCTTCTTGATTTTAGCCTCCAGCCTTTGTTTCCATGGTGGGTATTGTTTATCATGGTTCCCATGGTTGCTCTTATAGCCAAGCATCTCAAGGATCACTGCTGCTGAGGTGTATATCAGCTCATTGGTTTCAGTGATGGTTGTGGTAGGGATCGCACTTAATGCTGCATTCACATCTTCTAGGAGACTTTCTGATGGTACTTCACTTAGCCGTTGTAGTTGGCGTCGGTTGCCTTTCATTCATTCTCGCCATGATCTTGTCTTTCAGGTCAGTCGCTGCCTCGTTCAGCGTTATTGCACTTATTGGAGCTTCGTGCACCAATCTCTGGTTGGGGAGCCCTCGTTGGCTCCCCACTGACCTCTCGTCCTGGCTCCCCCTTGCCGTAGCATTTGTGTTGTATCTCGTCAATCTCAAGTTGTGATAGCAGTTGCCGCTTGTGGATGTTGGAACACTGAGCTACTAGGTGCTTCGGTGTAAGCCTGGACTGTGGGTTTCGAAGTAACCATTCATCCCACATCCTCTTCATGTAACCCCTCTGACTAGGGTTACTGGAGTAGTAGCATTCCAACAGAGCCTTGTTATCGCATCTCGTCCATCTCCGTGCTGTTCCTGTTCCTGTTCTTGTTCCAGTAGCCCATTTGTCATCAAGTTGCTCTGGTTCCCCAACACCTGACGCAGACCTTGTTTGGCCGGTCGCCGCCTGATCCGGCTTCTCATAGCATTTATTGTCTCTCACCATTTTTATGAGGTAGGCAGTAGCGCGAAGGGTCTTGCCTAAGGACCCCACTGGATAGCACCCGAGGGGATTCGAACCCGGGTCCCCGTGTGAAAAGCCCTGTCCTTACCAGCTGAGCTATCCAGCTGCATGTGCGTGTATATATATATATATATATATATATATATATATATATATATATATATATATATATATATATATATATATATATATATATATATATATATATATATATATATATATATATATATATATATATATATATATATATATATATATATATATACACACACACACACTTTTATAATGTTAATATTATAATAAGATAATTTGAATTATTACGTTTATTTTAACTTCTTGAGGATTGGGCCATTTACTAGGCTTTTCCTTGACATTGCACTGCGCCTACTTCAGAGATCACTGTTCCCAGCTATTTTTGCCTACCATCAAATGCCTGACCTCTTTAGAAAACTGAGACCCTGTAGTTTCTTAGGAAACAATCAGAATAATTATGTGAAGTACTTGCACAGAGTTATAGAGGCTAGAATATTGTTTTTTCTTTCTGTTGGATAACAAGCATCTCAACTGACCACATTTCAGCTTCTAGGTCTCTTGATATGACTTTAGAAACACAACTGAGCCCAAGCACCAGGTCTTGTAAAGCTGTGTACAAAAGCAGATCATTATAGAATGAAATATGAGTACTTTAGACCATTGATTTGCCAAGGTATGCTCATGCGTTTTGTAAAATGCCCTATCAAAACTCCCCATAGGACTTTTGGTTACCCAAAACATAGACATAGGCTACATAATAAAGGCTTACTGTGTGGTAACCTCTTGGTAACACTCTGAAGTTTCTTGTAGACTATTTGGATTGTATATCAGGGTTCTGATATAGAATTACTACACAAAATATGGAATAATTACACAAAAGTCTATTTATTCATTTGTTGCAGAGGACATATCTACAGCTGACAGGCTTGTAGAGGTGACAATGACAGCTGGGAGGGACTCTGTGTCATCCTGTGCTGTCACATTGCCTCTGCATGGTTTACCAACCCCACACCGGGCCATCAGCTTCCTGAAGATGTACTTGAACTGGCATTAGGTTGTTATTCCAGCCACCTTAAAAAAAAAAAGATATACGGAGTATAGTACACAGATATTCACTACATGCTTTAAAAATGTTTTATGCTTAAAAAAACAAAACACTAGAACTAGCCACCCCTGAATGATCTTTCCGTATAAATTAAGTTGCATGACATTATCATACAGTTCAGACTGTATCAGTGGTGATAAATTCGGCAAACAGATACAAATACAGGCATTTTTCTATATACTCAAAATGGTTTGTGACACTTCCAGGTACTGTGTATGTCTTAGGTTAGGTTAATGTGCATGTCTTCAGAAAACACATTTTACAAAAAATAAAAATAATAAGATGTTTTTAACAAACCAAACCGATTGGAAATCATGTGCAACTTAAGTTATATTGAAAAGAAAGAGCAATTCTGCCTCCCACTGATGTAAAATTGCTGGGTAGCAGCTAAACTGTAACTACTAACGTTAGGTCTCACTCAAAGCCAGCTAATAACTACAACCACATTCACAATGACTGTAATATAGATAAAAAAATTGGTTGTCATAAAATTGTTATTGGTGTCAGTAAAACTATAACTGAACAGCTCGATGGTGGTCTCAGCCTTGATAACTTGCACAGTTAACGTTAGCCGTGATACACAACTATGCTGCACGATTAAGTCGTCTTCAAAAGAAAAGCTGCAATTTCAACATGTTCACGCATCCAGAATTATAGCCACATTATTAAAGTTTGTAAGAAATCAATCAGCGAGATAAAAGTATTTATGTTCGTGCAGATCACTCACCTTACATCAGGTACCATGGAGTCCGATAGGAAGCTTGCCTGTTTCAAGATGGCGCCGGTGATGCCGCCGGAGACTGCGCCGTGAGACATCTAGCCTTTCTTATGTATGTCTATGTTCACAGGCACCAAAATGAACGAGTTCACAGTTACGTTCATTAGGCAGTAATACAGCACGTTCAGTTTACGTTCGCCCAAAATATGAACGCGTTAATGAACTATCGTTCAATGAACGCGTTCAGGCACAACACTGCTGATGTTGGTTCATCATTTCATTTAGGAATCAAAACAGGTTTGTGTGAAAGACAGATCAGTTTGTCGTGTTACAAATCCAGGAAACACAGCTGTTTTTAAAATAAACCTGATTTATAAACTTTATTGTCCAACAAGTGGAAAATTTGTCCTGAACAACATAGCAGACAGACATGCCCTATGCCAACAATCAATCAGTCAAAAATAAGAAAAACAATATAGCATCAATTAAGTCTCTTAAATTACAGTAAAAATAGCCCCCCCAGGGTTAACAGTGCCGTTTATCAGGACAGTTTAGCAATCTGATTTGATATTGATCAGTTTCTCACAGGTTCAAGCACAGCTGCTGTTAGTCCAAAAATGTTAATTTGGTCTTATATGAAGGTTAACTCGTTTGTTTTCTTATAAACAGACTAATGTTTGTAAGTGTTTCGACAGGTAGATGGCAGTCTAGCAGTTCAGTTCCTCAGAAGACTCACGTGATGTTACTGTGACGTGTCTTGTCAGCTGATTTATACAGGTTTTGACGCCACCTGGAGTCCTCAGGTGTGAGACAGATATTTCTGAGGAAGACTGCAGGAAGTTTAGTAAAATTAAAAATATATATAGAAAAGTTTACAAAAATACATTCCTAAATACTCAAGTAAAAAGTCCATTCATAAAGTCCGTACAAGACCATAGGCCGATGTCAAAGCAAGAGTTATTCCTGGTCATTTGAATCATCTTGTTCAAAGTCTGACACAGTTTCTTCCTCTTCAGCATTACTTGGGTCTTCGTCCTCACTTACACCTTCCCCTATTTGTTCAAGTGCATCTTCCTCAATTCTTCAAGATTCAAGAGTGGGCGGCAGTGGCTCAGTGGTAGAGCGACCGTCCTTCAACCGGAAGGTAGTAGGTTCGATTCCCACTCTCCCCACAGTTCATTCTGTCGTTGTGTCCTTGGGCAAGACACTTAACCCACCTTGCCTCCAGTGTCCGTAGCACGTGTGTGAATGTGTGTGACTGTAGAAGTGTGTTTGGTGGAGGTAGGAGAAGGTTGAGTGCTGTTTGTGTGGCAGCCCCCCTCTCTGACTGCCCCAGGGGTGAATGTGTGTGAATGGGGTGAGTGGAAGCACAATGTAAAGCGCTTTGGGTGCCCGAGAAGGGTGCAGGAAAGCGCTATATAAATACATGCCTTTTACCATTTACCATAAACACTGTTCAGTAAACACAACATGGGTATGATTCAAGTGTCTCCCATGGAACCTCCTAAATGGTTGTTGCGTAAGGGCGCTGTCATATGTCAAAATACAGCAAAAAACGGCAATATACCACCGTCCACCAGAGGGCAGGCTCCAAAAGCGGAAGTATAAGGAGAAACCCAATGGCGACTGTAAACACTGTTCAGTAAACACAACTGAACACTGTATATTACTTTACGGGTGTAAAAACATGTTTACAGCCTGGTACAAAAGATGGCTCCGGTCTCTAGAGCTAAGTTTTACTACGTGACAACTCTCTTAGATTATTACGTCCGTTTATTTACATTTACATTTACATTTATTCATTTAGCTGACGCTTTTATCCAAAGCGACTTACATTGTTCTACAGTAATTACCAGTGTTACAGTCACTGGAGGTAAGGTGTGTTAAGTGTCTTGCCCAAGTGTCTTGCCCAGTATGAACTGTGGGGAGAGTGGGAATCGAACCGCCTACCTTCCGGTTGAAAGACTTCTCTACCCACTGAGCTACTGCTGCTATCTGAAAACTAGTAAAAGCCAAAAGCCCAGATGTAACGGCAATTGTATTGCCGAGTCGAACGACAATATCAGTGAATAGGGGACCAATGGGCGGATTATATCCACTATATAAACAATCAATGGTCTGATTATAAGAAAACAAGGCGACTGTTCCATGAAACTAGCTGACCCAATAAAATAGACTTTTTTAAATAAGTCTGAATCATTTTATTGTCATTTCTGGTCCAGAGCAGGTTTAAGCTCAGGCTTAGCCCAAAACATTTGGAGAATCAAAAAACTTTTATCACAAAGTAAGTGTAAAAGCAAAAAAAGTAAAAATGTTTTACTGTAAAAAACATTTTGTAAAAGTTCAGATTTATTGTTCTGGCAAAACAAAATATTTTTTTTGTGTTGAAAAAAGCTTTGAGAATAAATGTTACAAACACAATTAGCTTTCTGACATTTTGTAAAAGCAGCTCACTGAGTAAAAATGGTTGGACCCCTGCTGGTCTACATCAGACCAACCCAAAAATGTATTGTTGTTTTACAGAAACTTTCTCTTTTTACGAGTAAATAAACCATTCACAGACACACAGCCACATTTTTGTGCACTATATATCTTTACTGCTGTGATCTAAATCTTATTACTGTAACACTTTTGCATTTTTACAGCTAGAAATCGATATAGAAGTTTTTTATTCTTTTAGGTCCAAATCCTCATCTTCAAAGAATCGAGAAGATGCAGCTCACTTTTATCTCAGAACCGACTGTATATTGGCTTTGGTCTTTAGCAGCAAGTGTTTTCAGCTAATGTGGTAATGGTTGTGTTAGACGCAGACTGCAGTGTCTTAATTGTGTCACTTCTGCCTCCTGTTGTTATCTTTTTTCGTGTCTAAGAATGTCACATGTAAACTGTGTTAAAAGCAAACTGAATTTGTTTTTCTTTGACTACGTAAATCCTAGTTCATGCTATTGTCTTGTCCACACTGGATTATTGCAATGCTCTACTGGGTGGACTCCCTGCCTGCACAACCAAACCTCTGCAGCTGATCCAGAATGCAGCAGCACGAGTGGTCTTTAAAGAACCAAAGAGAGACACTAAAACACACAGACACACAGACCTATGTTCTACCAGATCCCTGCGCTCTGCAAATGAAAAATGTCTGGTGGTACCATCCCAAAAAGGAAAATAATCACTCTCACGTACTTTCTCTGGTTCTGTTCCACATTGGTGGAATGATCTACTGCTGCTACAAGATCAGCAGATTCTATAGCCATCTTTTTAGTTCCTTTAATGGCAGAACCTGCCTTCAGAAAAAGAAGATTTTGGAATTTTGAGGTCTTCATAGCTCTGTTGGAGCAGCTAAATACAGTATATATTACACAGAGCAGGCTTGAGACTTGTTTATCACCCGTTTGTATCTGATGCAGCTTTGTTTTTGTTGGCCTCTTGTCTTCTGCCTCATCATTGGGCCTCTCCCCTCTGATCAAAAAAGATTTACAGAGATTGTTTTTTGCTCATTTTTACATCACATGAAAGAACTGTCAAAATAACTAAAAAATAAAAAAAATATATATTTTATTAAAATTTTAAATTAAAGTTGATTTTTCTTTGACCGGGGTTGGGATACCTGATATAAACAACACCAAACTAAAGAGGACACCTGTTACACTCAAACACTATTACTATCATATTATCAAATCAGTCTGAGCCACAGTGAGTTTGTTCCTGAAGAGAAGTAGTTTATGTTACATCAGACACTTTTGTGCCCAAAGCTGCTGGGAGACAGTTTTATTAAATACAGTCTAAATGTCACATGTAAGATTTATTTTGCAGAAATTACATTGAACGAGGAACACTCCTCAGTGACACACTATAATTTGATGAATCATTGAGTTTAAATGTGCTAGTGCGCTAACACCCTGATGTTTCTGATGTGTCCGGTCACTATGGGTCAGTCGGATGAACCAAGAATTAGGAATCAATTAATCAGTGTAAGGTTGAGGAGCGAGCTGCACGTTGGTCTTTTCTGAAATGTTTTGTTATATGTCATTTGGTTCAGCCTTCGTGAATGTAAAAAAATGCTTTAAATGTGTTTTAGACAGTAAGACATGGTTTGTGTAAATTGGTGAATTTCTTTGTGAAAACTGAAAGATCAACTAGACAGTTAACTATAATTTCTGATGATTGCTTTTCGAGAAAAAGACAGACACTGTTTGTAGAGGCTGTACTTCTGAGGAACCTGGTCCAAAAGCTGCAGTAGATCAATGTTTCTCATTTTCCAGGATTCTTCAGAGATGGATCTGACTCTGCTAACTCTACGACTGCAGCAACCACTTTTTAAATTATGTTTTGTTTTATGTTGTGTGGTTTGGGTTTTTTAAAGAAATGGTTTGTAACTTTTAGGAAATGCATTTTAGCCCGCAATAGCAAAAACAAAGTCAGATTTTTAATACAAATTTTTTCTCTAAACCTCTTCTTTAAACAGGAACACTCTTAGTGCTTTCTGCTGTTGAGGTTTCAAATATGTAATGTCTTGATTATTTAAATCTGATTGAAGAGCAGAGGTCAACAAACTCTTGGCTGTGCTGCGCCGCCATCTTGACTGTTTTGAACAAGGCACTAAGTGTGACGCAAGACAACTCTCCAGCAGCATTCAAATGTGATTGGTCAATAAGGAACATATCTAAGGAACTGACCGGCGTACGGAGTTTTGCCAGACTGAGTTTCTGTTTATAGAATATACAGAGAGCTCACGTCAGGGCTGTGCCAGGCACGTAGAGACCCTTCCTCGGGTTCCAGTGATGGGAAAGAGAATTCTACAAGAGAATAGTAGAAAATGGAGGGCTAATGCAAGGGTGGGGTTGAAAACAAAGAGACAAAAAGTGTTGGATGAAACTGCCAGGTGTAAATAGGGGTTCTGGTATAATTAGAGGTGTGGTCGAGGTGTAGTTCAGGTGTTGTTGAGGTGTAGCCTTGCTCCTGGACCTCCTTAACGCATTAGTTTCATGAGTAATCAGTGAAAAGCAGTTGAAAAATAAACAGCGATCCAAACGTAAGAAAGCTCTGAGAAAGTTTGAGTGACGGTCCTGGAGCTGTCCTCTGTGGAGTTTTTAGTTTAGGTCTTTTAGGCAGTTAAAGATTGTGTCTCATTCACGGAGTGAAGTAAGAAACAGTTACAGGATACGAAAACTGAGAGGTCAGAAATGATACCTGTACTTGATACTGAAAAGAGGTCCAAAGATTTTACTAATCCTGTGTGAATATGGCTAATGTCAGAAAAGGCATAGGAGCTAAGAGCCTGTTGGTGATGGGACACAGGAAGTGGCTCCATAGTTCAGTCACAATATTAAACCCAGAATGTGCCCTTTACAAACGTTACATGATATTAATCATTCAAATGCAAATGAAGGTCTGTTAAAGTCAAAAGCCACACAAAAGCTTCAACGCAACAAACTGAACCGGTTTTGGTATTGCTGTTTCATCATAAATATCATAATTATTGTTTTTATATGTGTTTTCAGTAATAATAAAATGATTCATAGAGAAAACAGTGGTATTGGGACATCTCTCTAGTGACAACTTATAATTATTCTAATTTCTTATTACATAATCAAAAGTGCTGCCCAAGTCTGAATGTTAGAGTTCAGTTCAATCACTCTCACAGCGGGGGCAGGGTTTGAACCCACAAGAGCTGAGGCCCATCAGATCTGAAGTCCAACACCTGCAGCCCACCTGGTGAGCCCACTGTAGACCAGACATGTCCAAAGTCCAGCCCCGGGCCAATCAGGGCTCCTGGTGAGAGTTTACGTGGCCCTCGGCTTTATGCAAACAGGGTTATATCAAACTAAAACCTGTTGGATTTGAACAGGTTTTAGTTAGGTCTTTACAATGACACTCATTTGTACCTGTATCTGTTACGCCAGTTAACACTCCTCTTTTAATCCTTCACCTTTGTGTTTGGGGCAGGGCTTGGCCTTTATAAGCTCCATCATCACTAAGTCAGCCATCAGTGAAATCAGTGAAGACACTAACCACAAACGCACCATCGATCTCTGCACAAAGACCTGAAGATGACCGCTCAGCCCAAGACAGCCACCAGTGAGTACCATTTAGTGTAATTTAAGCTGTTTTGTTTCAATGAGAACAATTGAAACAAACAATGAGAACAACAATGTTAAAATACCAATCTAATCCTAATTTTCATTTTCAAAAATATGTGTGTTCAAATTAGATTATTCAAAATCGGATAGTAACAAGTTTATTATATACATTAAAAGTAGTTCTGCACAATATATCTCAATATCCTCAATTTTTTCACCACCATCTTTTGTGGGCGAGGACTCGTGTTAGATATGTCACAGACTCATTACACACAAATTAAAGGCTACCCTTTTAACATTAATTTAATCACTACACTTATAAAGATAAACATAACTAATCTCACCATAATGCAGAGTCAGAGGGCTTGTTTCCTGCAACGAGACTGTCCCATCGAGGTGACATTGGAAGTGTGTCCTTTATGTTTGGGTTTTAGTTCCTTTAATGGCAGAACCTGTCTTCAGAAAAAGAAGATGTTTTTGATGGCTTCATAGCTCTGTTGGAGCAGCTACATACAGTATATATTACACAGAGCAGGTTTGGGGCTTGTTTATCACCCGTTTGTATCTGATGCAGCTTTGTTTTTGTTGGCCTCTTGTCTTCTGCCTCTCCCCTCTGATCAAAAAAGCTTTACAGAGATTGTTTTTTGCTCATTTTTACATCACATGGAAGAACTGTTAAAAATAACTAAAAAATAAATTAAAATTTATACTATTAAATTTTGAATAGAAGTGATTTTTCTTTGACCGGACTTGGGGGTCCTGATATAAACAACACCAAACTAAAGAGGACACCTGTTACACTCAAACACTATTACTATCATATTATCAAATCAGTCTGAGCCACAGTGAGTTTGTTCCTGAAGAGAAGTAGTTTATGTTAAATCAGACACTTTTGTGCCCAAAGCTGCTGGGAGACAGTTTTATTAAATACAGTCTAAATGTCACATGTAAGATTTATTTTGCAGAAATTACAGTGAACGGGGAACGCTCATCAGTGACACACTATAATTTGATGAATCATTGAGTTTAAATGTGCTAGTGCGCTAACACCCTGTTGTTTCTGATGTGTCCGGTCACTATGGGTCAGTCGGATGAACCAAGAATAATGAATGAATTAATCACTGTAAAGTTGGGGAGCGAGCAGTTGTTGTGAATGTGTCGGCCATCTTGAAAAAAGATTAGACACACATCTTTTATTTAAGTTTTTTGATTGAAAGTGAGTGAGAACAGCTCTTGAAGAATTCAAGTACAGTTCTTTACAAATCTGTAAAAAATAATTTGTGTGCATTTCCTGAACAAAACTTAAACCAGAGTAAAATCTTTCACAAAATCAAACCCTTCTTTCACTGTTTAAGTTTTAGCAGCAAAAGGTTTAAAAAATTTTCAAATATGTAAATCTATGGAATACCTACACACCCCCTGTAGGTGAAAGTACAGAGCCATCACACATGAGATTACATGCCTTTTGAATAAATGCTTTTTGCAGAAAAATCTAAAACAAAGAAAAACAGCAAATGTGTTGTTTACTGTTTGAACATTTCTCTTGGACGTGTGGTTGTGAGCTCAGTGCTTCGTCTGTGGCCTTATGTAAAGAGTCACACTGTTTCTCATCATGTCACATTATACTTATTATTTAATAATGTTTATTATCTCTTTCCAGTTCTGGAGGTGGATTTAAAAGTGACTCAGAACAACCCTGAACATCACACGGGGATGATTTCTAAGGACCTCCTCATCGTGAGACGAGGACAGTCATTTAATGTGGGCCTCCAGCTGAACCAGCCCTACAACCCTCAGCTCCACAAACTCACTTTCACCGCTCAAACAGGTCAGAGTCACCTGCAGCTCGCTCTATATAAACAATAAAAGTG
The DNA here is from genome assembly GCA_024349245.1 of Neodontobutis hainanensis. Lineage (NCBI taxonomy): Eukaryota > Metazoa > Chordata > Actinopteri > Gobiiformes > Odontobutidae > Neodontobutis > Neodontobutis hainanensis. The sequence continues at coordinate 9,930 of JALDNG010000236.1, read as the reverse complement.
TTGTATATTAAAGGTCTATTGTGATCCCACTTTAAGTCCAAACATAACACCTGTGTTTATGGCCAGGGGACAATTGTGTTAAACGCTGAGCTGTAATCTATGAACAGCATCCATATGGCCCTCTCCTGACATCAGGTGTGAGAGAAAATGGTCAAAGGTGGCAAGCAAGGAGGTGGTAATTGAGGCCTTTACCAGTCTTTCACAGCATTTCATAAAAACAGATGTTAGGACAATAGGGCGGTAGTCATTTATGCATCAAGGATTAGTGGACTTTGAGACAGGGACTATATTGGATTTTTAAAACAGGTTAGAACTTTGTGAGAAGGAAAGATTGAATATTACTATGAACACAGGAGATACGTCCTTTATTTTTTATTAACAGTTCAATTTTACCATCCAGATGTACACTGTCTTCCACTGATGCTTCATGTTGTTGTAATCTTTTTTGTTTTCAGGAACTAAACCAGAAGAGAACATGGGAACAAAGTCTGTGTTTGAGATCCCAGACGGAGGAAAGTGTTCACCCAAAGCTAAAGCTGTGTGGAAAGCTAAGTTCTACAGCAGATCATATCCAGGGATGTGCAGTTTGACTTTGATGATAACGCCTCCGGCTGATGCTCCTGTGGGAAAATACAGCCTCAGTGTGAACCACTGTGGACAGGAGAAGACTCTGGGGACTCTGGTGGTGCTCTTCAACCCCTGGTGTCCCGGTACGAGACAAAATATGTTCCTCTGGACCCATCTGTTTGTAGCTCTTGGTGTAAAAAGTACATTGTTGAGTGAAAGACTGTGTTATTGTCTTTTTTCTGCAGACGACTGGGTGTTTATGTCAAACGAAGACGAGAGGCAGGAATATGTGATGAACCAACATGGAGTCATCTTCCGAGGAAGTGAGAACTACATCTCATCCATAAACTGGGACTACGCACAGGTACTTACTGAACATAACTTTGTCTCTATAAAGTGACAGGTTAGAGTTAATCTGGTCCTGTTTGTTGTTGCAGTTTGAGGAGAACATGGTGGAGATCTGTCTCACGATCCTGGACCGAAACATCAAACATCTGAAGGAACCAGCTGCTGACGTCTCCGCTCGCTGTAACCCCATCTACGTCAGCCGCGTCGTCAGTGCAATGGTAACACCCCCAGACCACAGAGCATTTGGGATATATTAGGGAAAGTACATTGATGATTCTGATATAAGAGACCCCTCTCTTCTCTCAGATAAATAGTCTGGACGATTGTGGCGTGGTGGAAGGTTACTGGGGCGAAACCTACACTTGTGGAGAGCCCCCCACTCACTGGAACGGAAGCTACCCCATCCTCAAGCGGTGGCTCTCCACCGGCTGTCAACCCGTCAAATACGGACAGTGCTGGGTGTTCGCGGGAGTCATGTGCTCAGGTAAAAACACAACACACTCTGGCAAAGAGGCCTAACTTTTAGGTTTATTTGTTTGTTCTTTCTCAGTCCCAGTCTATTTTCCAAATATGGGCACTTCCTGTGTTCTCCTAAAACTCCTGTGTGTGTGTTCACAGTGCTGCGTTTGCTGGGCCTTCCTTCACGGGTCGTCACCAACTTTCAATCGGCTCACGACAACGACAAAAACCTCGTAATTGACATTTATCACGCCGACCATGGAGTCAAAGAGGTCCCCACTAAAGACAGCGTCTGGTGAGACACCAGCACTCATCTCCTTTGTTGAGATTCCACGCTGACTGAGCACAGAAACACAGTAACTATTAGAGCTAAATGATTTTGGAAAATTATCTTTTTTAACCAATACGCTAATAGAAATTAGATGATGCATTCAATTAAATGAGAAACATGTTTTTATTTGTGGATCAAGAAGTTAAACTGTGTGATCTTTGTTCTGCCTCTCGTGGCGTATACTTTATTTTTCTTTCACAATGAAATCTTGGGGGCCCCCCACAGCACCCTCAAAGATGGCTCTAAATATGGTTGTTGTCCACGGGACCCAACCTTTCTAGATCCGACCCTGCAGGATGCTCATGTTCAGAAAGAGCAGCAGTCATCAGCACAGCCTCAGGACAAATACCGAGGCATTTCTAGCAAAACGTGTCATGACCAATTGTGGCCTCTACTATTTGAAAATTATTATTTTTTATTATTGTGATTTAATTACAAGTGTGATTAACTGTTAAGTCTTAGTAACTATAATTTTAATATAAGTCTGATTCTGGTGTGTTTAAGGAACTTCCATGTTTGGGTGGAGGCCTGGATGAAGAGACCAGATTTGCAGAAAGGATACGACGGATGGCAGGTTGTGGACCCGACACGCAGGAGAAAAGTGGAGGTACAGACGTGAAATAAATAGAAACATCTTAAAACTGAGTAAGCTCATGATGATTAGACTTACTTTTTGTATAGCACTAGTCATTTTGGGACATATTTATTGTATAAAGTAATACAGAATTATTCACTGTTTTAACTACTCTGCTTTAAGTTTTGCAATCAGAAAAAAGGAATTACAAGACTTTAATAATAAAAAATATAAAAATAAAAATAATCGAATGGAAAGTATTAAAATAAATTCCAAATGAAAAGAACTTGTGTGACAGCCCTGTTTATCCCAGGCCTTTTTAGGGTTTGTAAATGAAATTTGCAACTTCCATTTTGATCTTTTGGACAATTTTTTTGTCTCATTTTTTTCCGCAGGCGTGTACTGTTGTGGTCCAGCTCCGGTCAAAGCCATCCTGAACGGAGACACCGACCTCAAATACGACATCCCGCTTTGTCTTCGCTGAGGTCAACGCTGACGTAATCGACTGGCTGGTCAGTAACACATCTAATAGATTTTAAATTACCTGAAGCTACTTCTGTTCAATAAAAATTCTTACTTGTGTGTTTGTCAGGTCAAAGCCGACGGGTCAAAGGTCAAGATGTACTCCGACACAAAGAGAGTGGGTCAGAACATCTCGACAAAGTCTGTGGGATCAGACAAAAGGATGGACATCACTGACAACTACAAATACAGAGAAGGTGAGGCCAAGCACCAGACTCTGACACAATATGAATAGAACTGTCTAAAGTCATTTGCACGTAATCATTTCCTCGCTGAAAAGTTAATTAAAAGCAACTTGTTTCCTTAAAGGGACCCAAAAGGAGAGGGCTGTGTTCAAATACGCCATCACCAGAGATTATTTAAAGCATGAAGCTGGTCTCGACAACTGGACAGCAGGGATCACAAATGAGACAAACAGCCCTGCGGTGAATTTGACAGAGTTTACAATGAAGTTTAAAGAGGTCAGTGACTTTGAAAACATTATTTTAACTATACCTCAAAGATGAAAAGAGAATGTAGAGGTAAAGGACGGAGTGTATTAAAGCTGTTCTGGTTGAATGTGGACAAGACAGACTTGTGATATTTGTTCTTGAAAAATGGGAAAACTCTTTCTTCTTTCTCTATCCAAATATCTCCTTAGGGAACCATACTCATTCACTTTGCAACATGATCTATGAACATTCATCCTCAGTACAAATGCTGTCAGAACAAACTGTGCACATTGGTATTCCCCTGAAAATCCATCAGAGACTAAGGGCCTTTCCGAAGTGACTCCCTACCCACTTCCACTCCACCCTCAAGTGCCCTCCGGACCAGGAAATGAATACGGGGTCATAACACTATTTACTCTTTACTTCTATTACTTTTTATTTAAAAAACAAAACAAAAAAAGGACATGACTGACAATGCTGGTTCAAAGATATAATGATATAGTGCTTTGTCTTCTGTCTTCAGTGGGACTGTCTGTGTTGTTGATCTTTGCTGCTCCTCAGTTTTGTGACTTTGTGAATTTGGTAAAACATACTTAATGCAGCAGAAAGAGTCGCACAGTTGGCTGCTTCAGTCCTGAAAAAAATTACTCTACACCCTCCCTCCTGCTCTAAAGTCAGGGAGGCTCAGGGCTCGGGTGGTAGAGTTGTTTTTCTATAAACGGAAGGTTGGCGGTTCAATTCCAGCTCAAGCTAGATAGACTTTATTGGGGAAACTTGTCTCATGTGGATCATATTACATGTATATATGTACAAGACACCAAACCCAGTGCCACAGCTCTGGTGTATGAGTGACTGTAGAGGGGAGTTTGGTGGTGGTTGGAGAAGGCTGTGAGCCCAGTTCAGCTCCCTCTCTGTCTGCCCCAGGTGTGAATGAGGTGAATGGAAGCATTATGTAAAGATCCTTGAGAAGCGCTATATAAATGAACACCATTTAACATTTTAAATGACCATACTTTTGATCTGAGCTCTGAGTTTGAGAGGATACGCTTACGTATCCTCAGGTTTAGGCCCATAGCTTTTCAAGCATGTCTTTTTAATCTGTAACTCATGTTGGTTGTTGCAGCTCCATTTGCTCAATACATTTGCCCAGGTGGGACAATAAAATATACTGGAGCTTCCCTTCAGTTCTTGAAAGACATTGGATTTCTTCTTGGCACCTTCCTTACACTGATGATATGATGTTGGAGAAGGCTGGTGTTTCTCTTTGAGGCTTGACTGAATTAATACTCAACTTCAATTTCAGCCGACCCACAATCTTCTCCAGATAGCTGCATTTCTATTAGTTTTGGTCCCTTATTCTAGTCCCTTTCTGCAGTTTCACTTCACTCAGAAAACATGTTCATGAGATCTGATTCCTGGTTCCTCTCTGTTTGATCCATCTTTCCTCTCTAGAAACTGTCTATGTCTAATAAAGGCAAAAACATGAATAAAATTTGAAATTTATGTTCATTACATACTTCACTAGGGTGAAGCTGTATTTGTTATTGTTGTTCAAGTGTTTGTCTAATGGTCTGTTTTTCGTCCAGGTGTCAAAACCACTGAACGGTGAGGATGTGAAGTTAAACCTGGTGCTTCACAGCAAGGCCACAGTCTCCAGATCTCTGTCCATTAACCTCAAGATCCAGGCCATGAACTACAACGGTTCTCCCTCTGGGATAATCCAGACGGCGCTGAAGGATGAGACGCTGCTGCCAGGACAAGGTCAGATACAGTTCCACAGAAAACACCTCATTCAGATTGAGTTTGTCTCATAGTTTATTTCTGCTGCAGACCTGTCAATCCCGATTGTGGTGCCGTTCTCTGATTACTGGAAGCCGATGTTGTACAGTGACGTGATGAAGATTTCTGCCGTGGTTTCGGACAAACAGCACCCAAGTCTGGTCTTTCTGGCCGAGAGTGATGTGGTGCTGCTGGACCCTCCCATCAACATCACGGTCCGTCACTAATGAGAACAGAGTGTTTTTTTAAAAAGACTTGTCTGTTACTGATCTGTGTCTGTGGTGCGTTCAGGTGCTGAATGAGGCCAGAGTGAAGCATGAGGTGAGTTTGGAGGTGGTCTTTTTGAATCCGTTGAAGGAGACGTTGAAGGACTGTACCCTGACCCTGTCGGGGAGCGGACTGTGGAAAGAACCCCACACAGTCAGGTACAAGGCTTTTCGTAATACAAACTGAAAAACAATTAAACTATTATTTTTAGAGCCTAGGTCTGTGTTTCTCAGTATTTTTAACACCCAGTACCACCTTAAACTTATACTGTATGGACTGACATGTTCCATCTTTATGGCAGTCAAATATGGAAGTTGAATAGCCTGGCCAGCCATTTTAATTATTTAACTATTTGTACAAAGAATTAGATAATACATAAGACATTCAGAAAGAAAGTTGGGGCATATGACAAGACAAACTAAGACTCAGACTTAGGCTCATATTCAGACTTACTCAAACATAACTGTAAAACAGCACACATATTTAGGAAATTCTACTTACATAATATTAAAATGTAAACACAACGCTCTAATGTCTATTAAAGCCACTACAAGGGTCTGACTTCTCGTGTATCGTTTAAATGTAATAAAACAGTCATTATAACCTTTTATTTTGGTCGACCCCTACAGCTTCCCTGACCTGCGTACCAGCTCCAGGTTTCGTACAAGTGTGTCCTTCGTCCCTTATAAAACCGGACTGCAGACTCTGGTGGCCGACTTTAACTGCTCCATGTTCAGAAACATCAAGAGCAGCTGCAGCGTCCACGTCAAAGAGAGCCTCTTCTGAAGGTCTCCTCTGTGTGGTGGGGGGCGTAGTCACATATTATCCCAGTGTTGTGGCTTTCATTCATTGCCTCTGTTCTTCATGTGCATGTCGTTTACTTTGAAGAAATGTTAATGGTTAATCTTTTAATGTGGGGAGCTTGGTTTTATGGTTTTAAACAGTTTTGATAGCTTCATAGCCTCATTTTATAGCCGTCATGTTTCACAAAGCGGGCTTGGGATGTGTGTATTACATGTTGCGATGAAGCTGTAGGATTCTCTCTTAATGACAGCTTTCTTTTTGTTGGAAGTGGTGCCTTCTGCCTCTCATCATTGGGCTTTTCCCTCTTCTGCCTCTATCAGAGAAGCACTTCAGGCTTATTTGTTTTTTGCTCATTTCAGTGTCGGCTTAATAGGCAGCAAACAGAGCTGTATGTTAGTCAAGTGTAGTCAACCATGGGAAAGAGCTTCTGGTGGAAGAAACTCCCCAGAAAAAGCAGATTTTCTGTGCGGACCAGTTGAAAAGGAGCTGCAGTTCACCCAGGACTTAAGTTGTGTTTTTAAGTGTTAACTCAAGAAACAAATCTGAGACTTAAAAGCACAGATGGCGTAGTTTTATTTTGAAATGACTCCTGTTACATTGTGTTATAGAAATTATTTTGATCAGTGGTGTAGGACCCCTGGTGGGCTGCGAAAGTACTGCACATAAAAAGAAATGGGGTGTTTGCATATCAGCTCTTTTCTGTGGTGTTAAAAACATTATTATTAAGCAATTCATAGCAAACAGCTTTTCATTACTTAGTCTTATAATAGAGTGAAAGTTTAAGATTGGGGAAAGGGCACTCTTGACTTTGGGAATAGCCAATTTATAGAACTTGTGTGAGAAATAAATAAAAGTCTTAAGAAAATCAAATGGTCTTTGTGGGTTTTATTCTTTTTGCAAGTAGAAGGAAAACAGTACAGAGTGTCAGTCTGTGGCTGAGTTCCAAAGAGATAGTTTAAGAATTCTCTGAGGAGACGGCAGGGGCGGACTGGGACTGAAAAACAGTCTATTATTTTATTGCAATGTAAGGTGACAAATAAACTTTTTAAACAATAACTTCAGAAAAGCTTTACACATGAGCTAAACTCTAACTCAGTTAAATAAAACTTTAAAAATGAAGGCATTAGGGCTAAAATTTCAAAATTACATACTGTATTTTGAAAGATATTGTTTTGGACTTTTTCAGACTATTCAATGTTGAGGAATCATAGGTTTTTAGTAACTGACTTTTTCAGCTACTCTAATACTAAATAATATTCCAAGGACATGAGGATATATTTTTTTCTGTTAACATAAGCATGAATGCCTTTAGTTGTTCTTGTGTCTTTGTTCTCTCACAAGCAACTTGTGTCACTGGCAGAGTAAGACAAAACATGTTCCCTCGGCCAAGGATGTGGTGTGCACTTGTGGATAGATTTAAGAATTTGAGAAGTACTGCACACGATTGCAGTATTTACACTGTTGAGCTGAAATATCTGTCTCTTCTTACATTTACATTTATTTTTATACATTTACATTTACATTTATATATTTAGCTGAGCTAAATAAATTTATGGTTTATTTGTAAGAAAATTACTAATTAGAGCCAAAGTTGGAGGGGTCAGCACTGCCAGGAGAACCAGATAAGACGAGCTGACTGGATTTCAACCAACACAGAAGAGTCCAGAGATTCTCTGCTATACATTAAAAAGCTGTCTTTAGTGCCACAAATACATTATAGCAAACAGAATAAAATAAGTAGCTAGCGAAAGCGTTAGTATGCTAATGCTCAAATAGCATTTTACCTTATACATACACATTTTTTTCCATTTGAGTACAAAAAATAAATACAGCAAACACTCACATTATAGCAGGTTAAAACAGTCCAACATGAGTTGTAGACTCTTAATTGGACTATTCCCCAGAGTAATCTGTTCCCTTCACAGCCAAGTCCAACTAACCTGAAAAGTTTCTTGCACATTCTCAGCTGGAGCATATATACATATACACATACATCAACCAGTGTGATTAAAGAAAACAAAAGATTGACAGTCAGACAAGCTAGAAAGTTAGATTGTGACTAAAAACAAGTTTTTACCAAAATAAATGACAAAAACCACGGGTTGGCTTACAATTTTAACTTTTTATGAACAGTTTTAAAATAATAAACTATGTTTATGGTCATTTAAAATTTTTTACAAATTTCATAGATATTAGGTGCACGTGGCAGAGTGGTCTCTGCCAGTGATCTTGTGAGTTCAAAACCCGGCCGACTCAAACATTCTCAGCCAACTCTGGTCTTTCTGTGAGGAGTCTGTATGTCCTCCACGATACTCTGGCTTGTCACGTAGTAAAAACTTAGCTCTAGAGACCGGAGCCATCTTTTGTACCAGGCTGTAAACATGTTTTTTACACCCGTAAGGTCCGCTTTTGGAGCCTGCCCTCTGGTGGACAGCAGTATTCCCCGTAATTCACTGTATTTTGGCGTATGGCGGCGTCCTTACTCAACGACCATTTAGGAGGTTCCATGGGAGACGCCTGGCACAAACACATCGTAGCAAGTAACGGTAAGAGTCAGTTCAAATGTAGTTGAGTAAAGAGTACAAATATTTAATCTAAAATGTAGTTGAGTAGAGAGTGAAAGTTGCTTATATTTTTGATACTCAGTACAAGTACAAAGTAGCCAAAAAATACTTAAGTACAGTAACAAAGTACATTTACTCAAGTACTTTACACCTCTGCTAACTGGCTTCTGTCCAGGGTGTACCCTTCCTCAGGTCCAAAGCTGCTGGGATAGGCTCCAGTCACCCATGACCCATAACGGGACTAAGCAGTAAAAAATATATGAATTAAAGAAAATGAATGCTTAGTTATTAATTACATATTTATAATAATTCATTCAAATAACAGTATTTATATTTTAGCCTACTATGAATAAATAATCCATGACTAATTGTATTTCGTACTTGCTCATTAGTGTTTCTCTGAAAACATCTGTTGTGGAACACTGCTGACCTCTACGGAGCTGATTGGAATTGAGAAAAGATAGACTGAAAGACACGGTATAACTTTAGAGAGATTTATTTCACCAACAAGACAGGCCTGGAGACAGAGAACCCTTAATACACTAGCCTGGCCAGCTGCAACTAACTCTTTTTCTATTCTATACAAAGAAGTTAGTCCCGTACCCTGTTGCTTGCATTCAATTTCAAGGATGGGGTTTACAAGAAGAATGTTAACCAGTCAGAGAAACGCCGGACATAACGCAAAAAAGGCGACACTACACAGCAGGTTGTCAACAAGGAAGTCCCGTTAGTGCTGCTTGTTAACCTGGCCAGCAATAGAGTGGAGACCAGAACGGTTTTATTGTTTTTAAGGTGAGATTAGAAATAAAAAGCCCTCTCGGTAGCAGCATCAGACATGTTGAATGTTTTGAACTAGCCCCGCGAGATAAGTTGCATGTGTATTACGTAGCCAACAAACCACCCTCTGCACCCTCAACTCCCTGCTGCAGGGAATATATATATGAAATATATAATAAACTAAATAATAAATAAAAATATATATAATAAACAACTTCTGCACCATTGGTTACATAAAATAATTGTTATTTCAACCAGTCATTTAATTAAATATTGGAGTAATTGGCTGATTTTGGAGGTAGTTGTGAGGTGTCCGTTCTTGGCTTTGTGCCGTACTGGGCACATCTGAGTTCATTGAAAATGGGCTAAACATATTTGAGCTCGATAAAGTACTGATAATTGGATGTACTGAGAGCTCTATGTAAAGTTTTTCACTGTTGAATTGAACTCTGTCTTTTGCGATAACATTTGTTGAAGCCAACATAAGTTGTTATTAAGACGATGTTG